>JAUKPT010000523.1:0-19458 GCA_032273505.1 Nanomia bijuga
CATTTATTCATTTATTCATTTATTCATTTATTCATTTATTCATTTATTCATTTATTCATTTATTCATTTATTCATTATAAATACTTGTTATTTCTTCACCAGACGTGTTGAGAGCTATGTAGTGTTTATTACAGACAACCAAATATAAACAAAATTTATATGTTCTTATTATAAAGTCTATATAGGTATGAAATACTGAAAGATCTAATGAGACATGGGGCTTCTTATTTCTTGTTTAAGGCGCAAGGGTAATGCCCGCCTCCCCTCCTGGGAAAGTTTTTAACAGGACGACCTTGCTTCTGGTTCTCTCGGAAGTATAACTAGTTAAAAGATAGAAAACCTTATTTTCATTAATGAAGGACCTGGAGGTGGCTATAACCCACAAGATCATTTCAATAACTTCATATTTCGATTATTAGTAGGTAGACTATTAAATCTTTTTTGCAATTTCCAATTCTCGTGAATTTTTTTGCGTAATTTTTTTGCATTTTACATATGAGGCCCTAAGTTTCTGCGAATAATTTGGGCCCTTAGAATCACCCCCTTGCCAGCTCCACCAGAGAGTGACCCGTTCATTTAATATCGACAATGGCCTTTGTCTGATTGTTCTCTAGAGTTAGTACCGATAAATCACGCGCGCAAATTGGGTGAGCACATACTCAACTTACGTCATGAAAAAAAGTGTGTTAAGCACTTCACGTGCTCGATTTTTCGCGCACCTAAACAGATTTGCGTGCGTGTGTGCGTGCACGAGCGTGTTAGTACTCATGCAGTGGAAAACTTCACTATGAATATGACTAAATTATACGGTGTGGAATTATCTCTCATTTCTCTTGTATTTCTTTCAACGACAAAAAATACAGAAATACATATAATACAGAATCAATCAATCAATAAAGTATGATATGATGCAATTTTCTTCTTCAAGGAGTGGTTTAAGCCTCTTTTAAAAAATGATCTGGAAATAAACTAATTCTTTTGCTTCTTTTTCCCATCACTACATTACTACAAATGTATTTTGAGATTAAGTAATAAAAAAAATCAATTTTTTTTTCGGTTTTTATAAAACAGTTTGTATGTGATGTGTGTAGAGTTAGTTATAGTGGATCAGGTACTACACTTAGAGCGTACACAACACAAAATGGAAAGTTGGAAGAAATTATTGAAATCAAAAGAAAATAAGATAGAGAAGGTAAAGAATTATGCCGGTTTCAAAGAAGACTCGGGGGAACGGGGAAATTTCAAGACTGAATCTATACTATAATATGAGTGTAAAAAACTGGAGGCCGGTTTTGACGTATAATCTCGATTTGTTAACTACTTTTCTGTTTAACTGCTGATTGCATGGTTTAATTTTTATATAAACTGGCAAAGTTAAAGCAAAAGATGTAGTCTTGAAGCTATGTAATTAATTTATTCTTAAATTGTTATTATTTTGCAAGTTTTAGCTTATTTTGTGTCAGATCGAAAAAAACCTCATATCTCCACGAACATTTTATCAATTTTTGCAAAAAATGGTTTTAATTACATGTTTTGGTAATAAAAAATATCCCCTGAATGGTTTAGATCAAACAGATAACGGAAGGTACTAAACTTGACTATGCCTGCAACACTTTTCAGTCTTTTGTGATGTCACTAATCAATCGACTAATCAATCAATTGCAACCACGCAATATTACATATGTTGTTTTTTTATTTTCATTGATTGGACCATTACCTAGTACAAATAAGCTTCTTCAAATTCATTCATTTAACAAACCTTAACTACTGCCCACTCAAGCATGAAATTTATATCAATACCTATGGGAGATTCATCGGTCAACTATGTCAGATTAAAAATTATTATTATTCATGAATAATTAACTATATACGAATAATTTCTTAAGGGCTCATCTTAAAACTTTGTCTAATTTAGACTATTGATTAGTTGATTCATGAAGAATCTGATTGGTTTATCTAAAAATGTCAAAATCTGATGTTTACTTATAAAGTCAAAAATAATGATATCATTTTTAAATAAACCAAAATTGATTCCTCAAAATGACTAAAATGACTATTTTAGAGAATCTAAAAGCTAAAATGTTCTTCCTCGCCCAACCATAGTTCTTAAAACATTATTAATCAGGTAAGTTTTCGGGTAAAACAGACACTGTTCCCTAAAAGTTTTCATCCGTTGCGCCCTATGAGCTTCATGTGAAAAGATTTGATTAAAAATTGCTTCTACCCTCCTATCACTTACGCACGAAAATAATAGTGCTCAGAAACATGAAATCCTGGAAATAAACGAACTTTAACGAAAAACTACTTTGACCTTAAGTCAAAAAATATGTGATTACTCATAACTTCATTCCTTTGTGTGGCATGCCTTGAATAAAATTTTTAATCATTGACATAACTCATGGTTTCGTCTTGTATTACCTTCTGTTGTAATTGCTGATGCATGCAATAACGGAAATCAAAATGTGCTGAGGCATGCAATAACGAAAACGACGATTCGTTGTCAGTTGCAAAAAAACGAAATCGAGAAAACGAAAAACGAGAGGAAATGAAGATAAATTGTCAACTATGAAATAGCTATAATCATGATTTCTTTTTTCACCGTTTATCATTTCGGGTACATGGAAAATGTAATTTCTCCTCCCCTTTTCATAGAAAAGTGAAATTGTTATGACTCTGCGAGCTACACGGATGACAAACAGGGAGGGGCTGGGGAGGAGCAATTGTGTTCACGGAAAAAACGGAAAAGTGTTTACAAATTTTGAGGAGTTCTATTAGAAGGTTTTAAAGTAATGCCATTTAACAGTTTTCTGGTAGATGATTGACAAGTCTCTTTTTTATATAATTCGAGCGTACTCAGACTTCATTTACAATTTACCTCCATTGTTCCCTGTTCCCCATTATTATCTTAAGTTCGTATCTGCAAATTATTGTGTCAAGTAATTTGCACTCAGGGGAATATGGGGTGGGGAAAGGGACGACGTTATTAAGTCTTTGGGACTTAAGTCATTCCTCGCAGAAATCAAACAGAAATTTGCATCAGTCAATTATATATGTATTAACTTATTGAATCATACCGCTAATTGTTTCGTATTATTATTGTTTTATATTATATTTATACTGCATTTTTTTTCGTGCTGATTATATTTTTCTGCGAAATAAATGGATTTGATTTAATTTGATTTAATTTAATTTGATTTGATTTTAATGTTTGTGATAAATATAAAAAAACAATGTTCAATAAATCTTTTCCTATTCTGATCACATTACTTAATATCTAAGTGTCTATATAGTTCTTCATCCCTATTCATATCTACCCAGGACATGTTCTTTTCCTTTTCCCAGTAATAAGAGCAATTAGTAAGAGTGAAATTGATGTAAGAATTTTTCTCTTTCTATACCTTCGGCATTTCGGTTAAATTGTTGGAGTAGATTGTGATTAAAAGAATCTGAGAAAAAGTGCAAAAATTATTTAGCGTTTAATAGAAAAATAAGTAAAAAGTTATAGATTTATTAGCGACGCTTTTCGTACATTCATCCGTATATAAAACCTTGTATTGATAACTTCAGCGTTTGTTTTGACAAATTTATTCCCTATATGATTTCCAATAATAATTCAGGATCAACCTAGCTAATATTGGATGTTAAGACAGAAGCTTCGGATTTAATCCCATCTTATTCTTAGTAAAAGGCACATTAATCTCTTCAATTAATGAACTCTCTAAAAGGTGGTCTTCCAATTAGCGAACACTTCTTTCAACACACAAATGCTGTTCGTTAGTTCGAGAGATAACTGCACTAAAACAGTTAATGTAAGTCCCTCATCACTCCTTATCACTCCCTTAAAAAGTGGTACGAAAATTCTCAGCAGTGTTTTACCCCTCGAATGTGACGATAGAAAGGAAAAACGAGGCACATATGTCACATTTTTGTTAACTTATTTCTTTTTATCTTTGTTGAGAAAAGTAATGTAATCATCACAATTACTCCTAAGTGTTCTTAACCGATGTAAAAACTCAGGGCGAAATCGTTTATTGAGCAACAAACGATGACGACTGCCACACACCTGCTTGCATAATCAAAATAATAATTCCTTTGTTTCTTGAAAAAAAGAACAACTCGATTAGCCCCAGGAAAATCATTATTAAAGTAGAATTCTCTTAACATCAAAAATAATTACATGATCAAAGAGAATGCTATAACAACAGTTCATATAATCCATTGTCATTGCAGACTAAACCCTAATTGACAATATTTAGTAACTATGACGTCAATGGCTCTTCTTTTGTCTTTACAAAAGAACTATATTTTAAAAGTTCATGTAATCATCATAATCAACAAACCTCTTGAAGAAATTTAGGGACGCCCAAGTTAGCTCATCTAATGTTTGATCGATCAATGATTCTTCCAGAAACAGTATTTAAACACCTAAATGAGTTTTTTATTCCACTTTTAGCAATGCTAAATTTCATTATTGCCATTACTTGCAAAGAATATCGTCAATTATCATTGCTATACTGGGCAATTTTTTAATCATTATCAAAATAAGCAATAACAACAACATTGTAGTTGCCAGAAAAGGCATTGGATTCCCCTCTCCAAGCGGACAAGAACAAGTCACATACTTGGCTCTGGTTCTAGATTAGTTCCAAACTCGTCTTAAAAAAATAGGTTATGCCATTATTGAATGTCTTTCGGAAGTTTTTCAGTCTTTTCAGTACCCGTTTTCATGAAAATAAAGCGTAAAACAGTTTTAAAAGAGACAAGAAGTGAAATTTTGTTTAATATTTTATAATCCTTCTCAACCATTTAAGAAATATCTTAGCTCTATACTGGTTCATTAACAAAATGATTTTAATTTCTGAGAATCGATATGACACGAGTAGACTAATATAGATCTATGATGAAACAACAAAATTTTAGGGTCCAACCCCACTTTTCGACTAACAATGGGACCAATTTGTTTTTGACAATGCTATGAAATATTTCAAACTAACAGGTCAAAGTAATTATTTTGTTTTGCATTTCACGTTTTGTTCCTTGTGTAAAATTTCATTTTTTTATTTTCGTTTTTGTTTTTCGTAAAAAATCCAGTCTGGAAAGGATGTCATACACACATTCCGCTGAAGATCTTGTACTTTAATTCCGCGTGTAATATCAAAATATTCCACGTGCACCTGCCACCCTTTCCAGACTTTTACTAAAACTCAGCTTATATAGGGTGAAAAAAACATCGTATACACGTTTTTTTTCTAGGAATAGAGTTTTTTTGTTTCAAGATGATTATTCTTAACTTTTTGGCTAAATTCATCCTAATTTATTCTTAGCATATTCTTAGCATATTCTTAGCATACACATCAAAAATGAAAAATATAGGGGATCAAAAACTTATTGTTTTTATGGCAAATCGGAAAATCGATAAAGATAAATAAGAAATATTGGAATATCGGGAGAAAAAAGCCAAAATTTCACATCAATTAAAAAATAAATATTATTCTTCTATATTATAACAAAACGTGTATTGAACATGACCGGCGTGAGCAGCTACATGTCATTTGCCTTCCAGAGGTCAAAATGTCAGACAGAAAAACTCAGTTTGTTTCACAGGATAGGTTATGTCTCACTGAAAACATGAATGTCCGATTGAAAATGACATGCTACCGGACAAATGTCCAAAGGGTATGAAAAAATATTTTCAGGCCTGTCTGCATATAGGTAGGTCGAGCAGAATTCGTTGCAGGAAGAAAAAATATTCTCGGACATTGATGAAAGATTAATTGAATTTATCCTAACTCTTTTGTTAGTTTGTCGTTTTTGGGAAATCAGCTAAGTGATTTTTCGACAGCCTCTTTTTCCCCTTCATTTTATCACGGAAGTAGAAAATATGGGCACGAAACTTATTTCTTATTGTGGAGCGTTGTGTTTGCATTTTTTATTGAAACTATTGTAACTCAATCTCTCCGTTTAGTCCTTTTGTTCCCTCTTCGCGTGACCAGGAAAAAATCGAAGTATTGAAAAAGAAAATTGAAAAAAGTAGGAACTAAAAATTGCATAACTTCTTCAATATTTTTGCGGGTCAAAATATACTAAGTCAAATCAGAACTAATGCTTTTACCTCTTTTACTTGTTGACATCGTTTAGATTCAGGCTTGTATGTTAAGTTTTTACTAACAAAACATGTCCAGTGAAATAGATTATCAAAAAATTGAAAGCACATTTTGGGCAAATACACATGACCCATCATTATATCATTTTTAAAGATATAACAGCCTATTTCAAAATATATCTTAATTTTTCAAAATTACTTGATCCGAGGGGTAAATCACTGTTGAAAACTCTCGTACACCTTGACTCAAATTCCCATTGTGTTTTTAGAAATCTCATGAAAATTCTATTGTTTAAACATTACTCTCGTACACCTTTGAAGAGAGTGATTTACCCCTCGAGTTGATCAAATATCGTCACTGAGAAGGTCCCTAAAGCTTTTTAAAACCAAAGTTTCTTTCACTTCCAACACAGGGTACTTTAAGATTGTTTTGTAAGATAAACCAACTTCTGTTCTTTTTTCAACAAACCGAGTTAATCTTTTGATCTTTTGATCATGCAACCAATGACGCAATTTTCCATCAATCTTCAAACCTCTTAAAACGGAACCTTTTTTATGTCATGACCATCAATCTTTCAAAAAAGAAGCATTTTTCGATTTTTATGAAAATAAGAAAGTCACGAACCATCCATCCTCTCACCTCATCGTACCAAACATCGTACCATCATACCAAACTCATGAACAGTTATTGTTTCTCTTTTCCTAATTTTCCCAATTTTCTTCATACATTTTCCATTTTTCATTCTTATCAGCACTTTCCATTTCATCACTACATACTTCACACAGAACAAATAAAATAAATAAATAGATGAGCAGGTATAGTCGTTCCCATTCTTCTCTTGTTCTTATCGGTCACGTCGATCTAAGACGTAACAACATTTTCCCTTCATCATAATCCAAGCAAATAATAGGCTATATCAAATATAGCGAGTGTTATCCCTCCCAATAGCTTTGTTTTTGTATGTATTTAAATGTCTTGTAAATGAAATTTTTTATAAAGAAAAAAATAAGCAAATAAACTTTATGGATAATTGATGAGGTATCAATATTAGTTCGTTGCCTGCTTCTTTCGTTGGTCAGTTCAGTTCTTGTATGAACAGTGAAGAAGCTGGATGTCATTGTAAGCGCTTTTTTTTAGCGTACCTTTCAAGTGTTGCTAGCCGGTTATAATGGTGAAACATTATCAGAAAGGTTCATACAAGGTTAGTAGACAAAAGCATTATATAAAGGGGGGGTGTATGTCAAATATCGGATTATCGGAATCGGTTCTGTTCTTACATGAAAGTGACGGATCTAGCCCAATTTCTGAATGTCTTTAGAACTGAAGATGTGATGAATTTTGGAAATTGAAGCACTGGAAACGCATGGAAACAAATACTTCGGACATATTTTCCCTCATCTTGAACTCAGTTTAACAATTCATAGGGCCAGCTTAGTATTGAGTAATAAAAAAATGTCCAACTATTGCTCTTATCAAAAAATAAGTGTCTTCATGAAGATACTAAAGATACTCCAGATCCACCACCAGCGAACGAAAACATGCACGGACTCACGGACGCCGTCCGTGGGAAGGTTGCACCTTTTGCAGGATTTTTTTTTAATGAAAATTTATAAGGATTTTTTTTTAATGAAAATTTATAAGAAAATTAAAGAAAATTAAAGCAAAAAATAGGAAAAAGTAGGGAAAAGTCATTAAGCATTGATTGCATTGGAAATAATTTGAAGTATTGGAAGTATTATTGAAGGAAGATTGGAAAAATGGAAGAGATATTGGGAGATTGGAAGGCTTATAGTGATGCAAGAAGATTGAGATGCTGGATGGATACAGGAAGATTGGTAGGCTTGTACTGATCCAGGAAGATTGGACAGCTGGAAGGGATGCAAGAAGATTGGAAAGCTGGAAGGAATACAGAAAGATTGGAAGGCTTGTAGAGATGTAGGAACATTGGAAAACTGTGCAACGAGGCATTTAATGACCACCGCGACGTGCTGATGATAACCGAAAAAGAATATCATTTTGGTCCAGTTCTTTTTTTGACTGAAGAGAAAAACAGGATTAGAGCAGAGTTTGTGACATTCTTGGGGATTGTAACCAAAGTAAAATGTACCTTACTTACCGAGGAGAATTACCAAAGTTGTAAATATTTCCTTGACTATCCCATGAAGTTTCTTAACCGGGCATTTAATGAGACCATAGTTGAATCAGAGGTTTCGTCTCTTGAAGAGATAGATACGAACAAGCCACGACAAACATGAAACTAGTCTGAAATTCAATTTCATCTCGACCAATGCCCCTTATCCTCTTGTGAGTGTCCCGTTGGTCAATATTTTCCTGACAGATTTCTTTGGTAAAGAATGGCACTTTAAGGATTAAGTGGTGTAAATCAAAGGTGGTGGATGGCCATTTTAACTCTGCCAGAAATCTGGCAAACTCGTTCTAGTGACATTTTTTCTCCTTTTTTTGTTTTGTTTTTAAAAAATTGAAAATTTAAGAATCCTTCCTTGATTCCTTTAATCGTTATCAGCGAGCGCTTGCAAGAAAATAATGACCTTTCCAAAAAAGTCGAGCCAATCCATAAAAAAAAATAAACTAAAAAAATAAAAAGATCATAGTACATAAGATTCTTATTAAGAAATTAAAGTTAAACGATTCTATTATTAACATTTGTCAATTTGTTGACAATTGTTTTGAGTAAAAGATAATAATAAATTGTCGGACACTGAGAAAGGTTATTGAACATTCCAATAAATACTCAGTTTTGGCAATGCTAACTTCTGAAAATGCCATTCACTTCCAAGTTGTCATTAGGTAGAATGTTTTCACACGTATTTTGGACGTAATTTTTTATAAATCTTCGAAAGTCTTGCCTAGTCCAATTGACTCATTGCATCAGGTCTTGTGCCTTCAATGTTGGCGACACTATTATTGGAATCATAAAGTGTCCCATAGAAATAACATAACCTAAAAACAAATTGACAATATTGCTTGTCTTCAGTGGTCGACAAATTTGTTTTCTTCCTCCGAACGCAAGTCAGCAGTGACGCCGGACGCACGGGGGCAGCGGGGACAACTCCCCTCTTTTAATTAGTTTTTAATTTTATCAATATTCCTCTTGGTCTCGGCTGACAGCAAGGAAGTCGTGGCAAGTTTGTCTTATGTTTTTGCATTTTGGAAAGTCACATCATGGAACTTATGTTTTGTTGTTGACGGATAGACCTTAATTAGTTTTGACTGTTTTTTTATTTTTGCCCAGGTATCAATATAGCCATTTTTATCTGGTACCAATGTTTATCCACAAGGTCTGTATTTGCTGTGTACTTGTTTATTCCCTGTAATGTAAACAGGAAGTTTGCAATTGACATCTAAACGAAATATTCTAATTAGATCTTATGTTTGGTATTGATGCTATTTGTAAGGCGCAGAAGTATGGAGTTATTTTTGAAGATTTTTTTTTAGGGTAAAATTTAGTATTTAGTATTTAAATTTGAGTATCGAAATTTAGTATGGAATAATTATTGAAAGCTCTCTTAGTAAATTGTTATGGGTCGTTTGATGAAATTTCTCGCGTCTTTCCTTTATTTCTGCAACCAAAGACAAACCAAAGACAACCTTTTCAAAGAGAACATTTCACAATTTCATCTTAATAATTAAATTTTACATATCTGTACATATATTTCATCAATAGAAATTTCTTTGTAGACGTAAGGTTTTCTTTTATCTTCATGTTTCGTTTTTCTTATCTTTTATAAACTCAAAAGTAGGATTAGAGTGTTTTACATTGATAGTGACGAACACAATAAAACTATTCTGGACAAAATTGACTGGAAATTCGGATCATTGCTATTGTTCTTCCGATCTATATTAAAATATGGCGTCGTATGCCGCCATTAGAACAATCTTTTCTTTTTATGATTTTCATCCATTTACATAGACATTCCCGATAGAGGCAGTATATATTTAGCTCTACCAATGGGGATGGATCAACATTTAACATTTAACGGAATCCATTGTCGAATTTAACGCACCACAAGGGAACACTTGTGGCGGACATTTTTTCAGTGATTGATTTGATTAAATTACGGGGATCCAGGAGGGATCGAATTGCTCCACATGCGCCGACAGAATAATCTTTGCTCAAAATTGACCAGTTTAACAGGGTAAAATAAGGACTATTTTAATAGGTTTGTGCTTAAACAACGAATAATTTACCAATTTACCAATCTACCAACCTCAAATTTTCTACTTCTTTCTCAATTCTGTAATCTCTTTTATTATCTAGCTCCTTCTCGTTGCTCTGAGTATTCTGATGGGCTTGAACCCGCGAAATTTCGTTTGTTTCTGCATCCTGAGTGGCCTGAGTCTAATAAATTCGATAACAACAACATGAACAATAGAACCCGAGAGGTTTCCAGTTTTAGGTGTTTCTCTTTCAGCTTTGATGTTGTACTTTAGTTCATTAAGGAAAGTAATTAGTAAGCAGGTGGTTATGTCTGATCAGAGGAGAAAACTTGTACATGTTGTTATCGACCCGTGCGAACATTTCCACGATTACTTTATTTGCAACTAACTTTTCTCTCATGCTATCGATTAGTGGTTTATTTTTAAATCCTTGTGAAACACGTATACCGAATACCGAATGATGAACATGCAAATTCTGTTAAAAAAAATTAAAATCGTTTTGAGATTGGCCCTAATTTGAAATATTTTGTCGGCTTTAAGGTCTCTCTTAGGGCAAAACTGACCATTTGGTATCCGACAAAGCACTAAATGACAGGTGCTTACCTACTTGAGCCCTATGTTTTGATATCTAAGTCTCTAAAGACTCGAAGATGGATCCATACTCTTACGTACGTCAATACTCCTGGGAAAATGAGCATTTTTTCGCGGTTTTTATTATCTAAGTTGGTCCTATAATTGTTTAAAGGAAAACTCTCTGGGAAGTAGATCCTGAAGTAATTTTTTACATGCGTTCCCATTGCTTTAATTATCAAAACTTCCCTCCACAGCGTTAAGTAAAATATCATTTTTGAAGACACTCAAGATCAGATCCGCCAGATCCGCCACTGGAACTACAGATTATCTTTCTTTTACGAATTGATGCTTGAAAAATTTGCACCAAAGCAGGACTGAGTTCCAATCCCCTTAAAATCCATCCACATATTCAGGGTTTCAAATATGATTTTGTTTGGCCGGCCAATTCCTAACTTCAATTGGCGAATTCTCAAAAATTTGAATGGACCCCCACAGCGAAGATAGTAGAAACACTGTTATGCAATCTCGTTAAAACCCGGCTCATTTTGATTCCTTTTTAGGAACTGGAGTTCCCGAAATGAAATCATAATGGGCCGGGTTTTAACGAAGTTGACTGTTATGCCATTTTACTGAATGCGAACTACACACTACTTTTCTTGTTTTAAAATAATGAATGAAAGAATGAATGTTTCAAACTCACATGATGCCACTTGTCGTAAATCCTCAAGATTTATACCCACTTAAATCTCTTGATTTGTGATTGATCCATTCATTTTTACTTATGACATGACATTTCAGAACAAATACATTAAAAGATTTTCACATGATATAATTTAAGTCCGCACTACAACAACCGTTCAGAATCCACTGAAAATCTTTTCTCGTGAAAAGAATGCATCCTTTCATACAGATGACGATAAGTAACCGAAACTAAGTATGAATAGAAGTGTTGCTTTTCACAAGCCCTTTATAAATGCACTGTCTACGGATTAGAAATTTAGAATATATTTAGAGTAGATTAGAATAGACTTGATGATGTTTTCACTGGTAGTGGCATGACAGCGTGATGTTTGAATTGAGACTATTTCATTCCCAAGAACGGAAAATACTAGGTTAACGGAATAAGGGAATAGCGGACAAAACTAGTTTGACACCATAATTTGCATTGATCCGATTGATGTCACCGCAAATTTTAAGCTGCTCTTCTCCTAATTTTTTCCTCCCCGTACGCCTATGATCCTGGTTATAAAACAAGATTGATGAATTAGACGTTGTAATCGTTGATTTATCAAGCACCATATAATTCATGTCCAAAAGAATGAAATGAATGAAATTCTATTTATCTCCATGCAGCATTCTGAAATTGGACACACAACTCTGATAATTAATTTCTTTTTTAGATTTATTGCACTCATGTTTTGTAATCTCCTTTGACCGGGCAAAGTCACTGCCCCCCTCTTATAACATTCATCCGTCGCGCCTATGTATATCAATTATAAAATCATGCCCTTTATAAAGAACGTAGATTTTGACCAAACGATCCTCGAGAAGGACCCTTACGAGGGGCAAACAGGTTCGAAAATCTTATTTGGAACTTTTTTCGGGATTTTATGATTAATTTTTGGGATGTTTGAATTTTTTTTCGGGATTTATTTTTTTCGGGTGGGATTTTTCCTCAAAAATTCAAAGAATTTTTTTACTTTTTTCCCCTCATCCCCTTTAGCTCGTCATTAACCATTGAACTCGGAAGGGTCCTTTGATCTTTCAAACAGGCAGTCTGAAGGATAAAGAAATGATAATTGAATTTAATGACATCCTTGAAAACAGAATTCAGATGGTTTAGTTTAAACCAATTCCACTTCTTCCGATACAAGTGCTTTCTCTAATAAGTCAACTTAGAAATTCCTTTTTGTATACAACAGACAAGCCGATCGATAAAGGAAACAATAGGAATTCTAAAGAATAAACGATTTTAAACCCAAAAAATTCCCAGAAAAGTAGAACAATATTACTTCAGTTTGAAATGCAAATTGTTCCGTCATTAAGAAAATGAGCCGGAAACTGTTCATAAAATTTAATCATCTAAACTGGAATTTTCTATCGAAGTGTACATTAACCCTTGTATAGTTTAAGACGCTTCTGATCTCTTCAGCGTAAAAGCGAGTCTGAAAGACGATAATTAATCTAGTAACGACCTCCATAAAAAAAGGAAACAGTTTTTAGGTTTTCTTTTCAGTTTAAATAAATTTACAATTGTTTTTTTTTCACTTTGATGTCTAAAACTCTATCGAATCAATCTATAAAATAGATTTAGTCTATGTGATCGGAAGGTAGTCCTTTGACGGACACTTCTTCCTGTTATTTTGTTCTTTAGCGATTATTCTCAAAAAAAATTGTATAATAACCAAATAGAAAAATTACTTATCCTTTGTCGGACATTATTGTCTATAGAAGTTTGTCTAATTCCGATTATTGATTGGTTGAATATTACATCATCAACATACTGATTAGTTCAATTCGAAATGTCACAATTTATAGCTCTTTCAAAAGTAGAAATCATGACAAGATTTTTATTGTGAATCAATCAGAATGTTTATGATGTCAATCGAAACCAATCAAATAGTAAAGATTGAATAGCTTTTGAAAAAAAAAGTTGTACTATGAGATCGGAAAGAAGCCCTTTGACGGACTCTTATTCCTGTTATTTTATAAATTTGACTTTACCCACGGATTTTTGAAGATAGTTTGAAAAGAGAATATTTTAAAAGGTTTTAATCGGAAGGTTTTCCATCTCGAATATAGATTCAAAAAGTAGATCAAAGTTGTTCATTACAAATCATCAAGCTTGGTTGAAGCAAGCAGAGCTCATTACAGAATAGGTACGATTTGCTTTAGTTTGATGAAGCACGTACAGTCTTTTTTTAAAAGAAACTTATTGGGAAAATAGAAGGTTTGTAGGGCTAAAAGTTTCTTAACAGTTTCTTAAGATAGGGGTTAATGAATAATTGTTATTAAAGTCTGTTTCAAAATAAGTGATTTTTTACATTGCTATAACTTCTGCAATTTTGAAGTGATTTTCGTACTTTTTACACAATTTGTAGCGACTGCTGAGAACTCCATTATATTTTCCTGTGACATTTGAAAATTTAAAAAAACAAACCACCGGGTCCCCCACTCATTGGGAAACTCAAAAATGTATTTAATTTTATTCTAGCTTCATTTTGCATGAAGTTACGGTATGTTTTGTAATCCCTAGTCGAGCCGAAATATGAAGATTCCTGATGTATTTAGAGCATATTTTTCCCCTTCTTGTTTTGAAACAGGCATATTTTTAGGGTTAGTTTCTTAAAAAAAAACTTAAGATATTTTATTTATAAGTTTCTTAATTTTTAGGCCCCAGTTTCTAATAGAAAGGTTTCATATGAAAAGAGAGTCGATATATATACCGTCTGTATTGGGGTTGTGATATTATTCATGGTTCCGGAGTTTTAAAAAACCTCTTATCTTTTTATCTTCATTTTATATCTTTCTCTTACTAGCAAGCAAAATACATACATACATGTGCTCCACAATTTAATTCAGAAAAAATGCAAAGAATTCAACTCTGATGATGAAACATGGCACAAGTTATTCAATTGTATTCAGCTAACCCTAAAGTACTGATGCAATTCTTCTTTAATCAATTACGCACTATAAAGAATTTACATGTAACAAATTGTCCCATTTGATGTATTGAAGAGATTACTATACTATAATCTGATTAGTGGAAGGCATAGCCATTATTTTGATCTTAAAGGTCAATTACCACCCATCCTAATCGCGATCACGCTTTTACATTTATACCACACTTATCTTGATGAAAGACTATTTCTATGTTAGGTTAGAATTGCACTTATTATTATCCTTTACTTTGCTGCAAGTTACCGTAAGAGCGAACCTTTTCAAAGATCTGCTGTATGATTAGATAAACAATTCTATATTGCCCACGCCTTGTCGAGCCATTCCTTAAAGCTTTGAGCTGTTGGTGCTTCAATGGCTTCAACGCGGAGGGCAACACCAAAATATTGACACGAAAGAAGTTGATGGCACGAGCAGGTATCTGAGTAAAAATAAAATTGAATGTCGACTTCTCTGGTTATAATCAAAATCCGTCACAGTAGAAGGGTAAAATGGGCGCGATGTCACTGATGTCATTTTTATACATTGTAATGATTTACGCACTATCATTATATATAGGGACCATAACATCGTTATTTTGGGTTAGACGTCATATGTTTATGGTCCCATAACAATATATCTCATTTAAATTAGTGGTAGGTATAACCTTTACTGTAGTTTTAAGGGCCAAACACCACCCACCTAAGCTTGATTAAAGAGCACGCTTCACACGAGCTAACATTTAAACGTACGCACAAATAATTATCCAATCACTAAAATCATCGATAAATCAAAAACCGCGATGTTAAGTAATTTCTGCTGTCTTGGTTGTGTTATACAGGGTTGTCTCGCATGATCTATTGCTATAACTCTCATTGGTTAAAAATTATATCATCAAGAATTCGATAGGTTCTTTCAAAGAATGTCATCATTTGATGAAGGGATATCATCAACTGGATTGGAGGGTTTGAACCAATTAGATGCTTCACGAAGCAATTTCGACATTTTAATCAATCAAAATTATCTTTAATCATGATGAAACGCAACCGTAGGTATTTAGCTGACGGTTTTTCTAAATCCTCTTATAAGATATCATCTACATCTATATTTCTTCCTACTTTCGCCAGTGATTTATGTAATAATGTTGTCAGATGAAAAATGCGGAATTCGACAGCCGGTCAGCCAAAGCGCTGTTGAGTCCGATAACTATCTAACATATAAATTAGAACAACTACCAGCATGTTAAATTATATCTTATTCTTTACTTTCTGATATTAATTAATCTTGCCCTAGCTTTTTTTAAATTGTCTTTGCAAATTTAATCAGAGAAAACAAAATAATTTGTCACTTTTGTATGGCGATGTAGAATTCGACAAACAATAACCGATGTCGAATTTGACAGCACAGCTCTCTATAGTTGAATTCAACCGTGCTTTTGCTGATCCGTTGTTGAATTTGAACTATTACTAGAACGCTCCCTTCTCTGAGCTTGCGTGATTATTCTTACAATGCATATTATACATATTTACTTGAATTTAGTTAAAACTAACTAATAATTACATTAAAAAAATGACGCAACCTTGACAGATCTTGGTATATTTGGCTCGCAATAGTTAACGGTTATACGAACATCTGAGGCTGAAAAACGATGAAAACAATGAAAATACAACAACATTCAGCCTTATAAAAAAGGTTTGTATCTACGAGAAAAGGAACCTTCAGTTTTCCGCCCGAAATCTGTAGTTTAATGAAATAGAAAAACATGAAGTTATATCATGCAACAATTATCTTAAAAGTTATTTTCATCAATCATCACCGAAAATGAGCAAAATTTTGTCACGGAAAGGTAGTTTCCATTGCATTATCTTATCTTTTCTCCAAATTGATGGCGATAGAAAGGTTAAAACAGAATAAAAAAACAAAAAAACATGTACACTGGACTGATAAAGTCAAAAAATTCGTGATAGAGTAATTGCGTTTAATTCTTATCATCATACATTTTCTTTCGTTACTCATAGAAAACAAGAACAAAAAAATATCATGATGGGTCATCTATGTACATGTATATGTATATTTTGGCCCTGCGCCATTTTTCTTATTTCTTCTCTGTTTTAGGGTGCGAAACAATAGAAATCGCTTAACTCTTCCCTATTTTCAAAATTTTGCTTGGACAAAATATTTACTGTTTTATTGGGAATCTCTCGATTGATATCGTTTGAGTGTTAAGATCATTCTTCTGAAATTCTATCTTCTAAAAGTGGGGTTTTAATACACGCTTTGTGATTAAGCTGTAGGTTAGGCCAAAAAAAGTGTGGTTATTGTTACATGGGTTTGACAGGGTCGGTAGGTCTGATTTATTTTTCTATTTCATTTTCATTTCTCTTTTTGGCTAATACGGAAAACCCTATGACCTGTGTCCTGTCATCTGCG
Source organism: Nanomia bijuga (assembly GCA_032273505.1). Lineage (NCBI taxonomy): Eukaryota > Metazoa > Cnidaria > Hydrozoa > Siphonophorae > Agalmatidae > Nanomia > Nanomia bijuga. The sequence continues at coordinate 16,944 of JAUKPT010000523.1, forward strand.
ACTTGTGATTTGTGATCTGTGGACCTGTGAACCTGTGTCCAGTGACCTGTTTTTTGTAAGAAACGGTTATCTATCTTATTTTTGTAATGTGCAATCTGTATGCCAAAAAGAGAGGGGGCAGGAACCACACATATATCCTTTTTAGTCCATAACGAACAGGTACGTCTTTGTACATGTATATAATGCATGAATCGATATCAGGAATGATGTTGTTGCAATCACAACTATGGTTGTCTGTTAAGACGAGTGTCAGTGAAGAGGGGTTAATGCTTAACAGACATGTTCCTCGGGTTGGTAACTAGGTCAGTAGGCTGACAGGGATGTGTTGCGGAGGTATTTCTCTGAGCACCCTATTTTACAGGGCTTTTTTGCCGAAAACTACAGAACCCTTATCTACAGAAAATTTTACAAAATCAAACTTTTTTATGTATCACCAACGTTTATGGACCCATTTCTACGGGGAAACTTTAAATCTTACACCCATTTCTACGAAAATTGAGAGTCAAACACGACCCTTTTCCGCGGCACATCCTGTCAGCTCTTATATGGAAGTTACCCCCCCCCCCGCGAGACATATTCTGTTAAAAAAGATGAAACCTGTTTTGAGATACCATTACCATACCATTATCTATCATTTAATTGCGATAAACACTATTACTCGGGGTAATTTTGGCAGGGCAACTTAAACTATATTCGGTTCGCATTCAGAATTCAAATCGTATAACTTTGCATTTAACGATCTATCTAGACGGCAATAAAATAGGTTAAGTTGGTATAGTACCTTTTCCCTGCCAAATTTAGAGACCGCAAGTTTCAATATTTCATTGAGTTTTATTTATGTCACTTTTGGTGAAATCGAAAGTTCTTCATATTTCCACGAATGTTCGACCATTCTTATTGATATCAATTCACCCTGAAAAAAATAGATCGAGAAAATACCAGGAAAGTACTTTCCGTAAATTTAACTGCACGTTGGCATGGCCTGTAGTTAAGTACGCCATGGATAAACAACATCACTCGGGGTAACAATGCGGCTTTTTAAGAGATCGCTAAATTGAATTAATTGCTGAAGACAAATTGTCCAACACAATTTGGACATCTCATGGGAAAATCTGGTTTAGTTGATAACAAACAATCTTTCTGTGAAAACTATTTGGAAAATAACAGCTTAACGTCTAAACACCGATGTTTCAAAATGAAAATATTATTATTATTGTCGAGATAAAACATATGCTAGTTATTTGTGGTAGTGAAAACACGACAAGAAAGGTATGAGTTTCGTGTAGAGGAATATCTGGAAATATATGGAATATATATGGAATATATGGTTGATGTATAAGAAAAATGACAGATAGAAAGTTGAAATAGAGAAACGAAAAATCACAACCTATTTTTGCATTTTACTTTCAACTCATAATATAAAAAATTTATTTTTAAATGGTTTCACAGGATTCCTTTAGTTTCTTACGCAATACCTTTTTTTGCTTTAACTTTAAACATTAAGGTTGACATTGAGAAACAACAAGGTTTTTTTTTTATTCAATTCAAGAAAAAATCTTTTGCAAATGTTTTTTTACAGGAATACTAAAAATTCAAATAAGTGTTTTTGGCTATATCGTCATTGTTTTATCTTTTTTGACATCTTTTTACCAATTTCTATTTACTAGGATTTTCTTGTACAAAACATAAAAAGCACAAAAGAGTTTATTACCAATATTTCTAAAGAACTTTTTAAAGGAGTTTTCTTATAATTTCTTTGGAATAGTAATTCTTATTATTCTTTCTTTTCAACACAAAATACTGCATATCGCTCCACAAGATTTTTAAAGAACCTTATAATCGTTTTTCTTGTAACTACTACTTTGAAATGATATCGAGACAAAAAAGGAAAACCACCTTTTAGAAACACACGTACTTACATCATTAGGAATCATCGCCAAATTTCGTTTTTTTTTAGCTTTTGAATTAACGAATTATACAGCATCAAAATTGGTTCATTTCAAAAGGTCACAATTTGATGTTTTTTTCGAGGGGCAAATAGGTTCGAAAATTTTGTCAAAGATTTTTGGGATTTCGGGATTTTTTTCTCCTTCCAAGAAAAATTCATACCTTTTAGCCGTTTTCCTGGTTTTATGAGCATCTGTAGTAATAGATTTGTTGTAATATTGTCCTTAATGTATATAGTGTCGTATGCGTCACTACAGTGATCTACCTTGACATCTTTATAAAAACACCTTAAAATAACACAGTAAAGCTCATTACATATGTAATTTGAAAGGAATATTGGTTTGTCTCAACTAAATCTCTTTCTATATATTTTTCACTTATCTCTATTCTCTCTCGGCTACCTTACCTTACATACTTACCTTACCTTACCTTACCTTGCGGATGAATGGCCGAGCGGTTAAGTGTCACACCTATCATTACTAGATACCGTCCGATCTGAGTTCAATACCCAGTCGCGCCAACAAAAAATCAATACTTCTCTGAAGTATCGAAGGCTAGTTAACATCAA
>JAUKPT010000524.1:0-19454 GCA_032273505.1 Nanomia bijuga
TAATCAAATACGTCATTTTTTAGGTAGAAATTTCCATAAATAGTATACAAATCATGAATACTTGGTAAATAACACACGGACAACAGAAATGATATTGATGAAAAATAATATGATTTATGAGATGTGTGTTATTTCAAGTAGTATAAACTAAAGTAGCTAAACTAAAACAACAACAACATCAACACAACTTTGTGTTACTTTATTTATTATTATTTATTTTTATTTTTATTTTTCCCCTCAAATAAGATACTTGCTGTTGATAAATAGATTTTTTGATGTTAAAGATAACACACATTTTGTATACTTATGTAAAAAAGCCGTAACTCGTTTATTAAAGTATACTGAATTTCACATGTTCCGACCACAACCTGTTTGTTACCGATCTAAGGCAGATCCCGACAGAAGTCACGTCATCGTCGATGACCCAGGTAGTGAGTCTCAGAAGCTTTTTATTCAAGGAAACTACACGTCAATGCCATATGACAAAAATTCAACGTTAAAAAAAAACATGCTAAAATCTACACAAAATAAATAAATAACATAACACGAGATAAGAGAATATCACAGAAATGACAGAAAATCACAAGGAAATCACAGAAACCGTGTATGTACGCTTTTCTCTAAGTGATTTACCCCTCGCACTGACTGCAGCGTCTCTTTTATGAATGGTTGCCTTGGTAGAGATAGCTCTATTTTCGTTATGTCAAAGAAAACACGTCGGAAAGCTAAGTTGGCTTAGCAGCACGAGGATAATTTGGAGAAATGTTTGGTCTCCACGGAGATCTGATGCAGGGTGGTCGCTCGCATGGTAACTCGGTGGTTTACCTATCGACCCACGGCCGCTTATAGGGTAAGTAATTTATTTGACGTATGTTGCAAAAAAGCTTTAACGCCGCTCTGCCATAATACTCGATTGCCCTGCTAAACGTTCTATCGACCACTATACCAAATGAAACTGAGGAATAATTTTTAGAGATGATTTCACTTTTGAATTTTACAAAGAACAATGTCGACAAAAAGGGGGATGAACGATCGAACATTCTGACGGCTACATATATCTGGAATCTTACTTTTCAGTCAATGGTGATATAATAGAAGATATCAAAAAACATACAAATTTTAAATTAAAGCATATAAATAAATTCAACACATCCTGTTACAAAAACCAGTCAATGACATTTGTTTTCAAGTAAAAGGTGTTTGATGCAGTGTTCACATCAAAGCTACTGTACGGATACGAATCATGGTTTACAGAGGATTACAAAACGAGTCGTTATATACGAATGCTCTTAAATCTCTGTTAGATGTATAAACAAACACCCAATCTGACTGAGTGTGGGGCTTTAGAAGTGAAAGAAATAGTAAGAAAATGTCAAAATAACTTTATCAAAAAGAAAATTATTGATACTGAGGAACCATTGACGAAAACGTTTAACTTGTGCAAAGAGAGAAACATTCCGATTTATACAAAATGTAAGAGAATACGAGTTTAATGCGAGGGAAAAACGAGAAACTGCGATGAGAAATGACACAAAAACAAAAATGAAAACTTATTTGATCACCAATATGATATGTAAGTCGAATAATAGATATGTACCGGATTTCCAAAGAGTAGAGATGACCCGTTTTAGGACGAGTTCTGTATCGCATGCCTCGATTATGCGAATGCTTTGTTACAGTCTTCATGACATTCCTTGTATTCATGCTTAATACTTTATTTATGACGTTCCTTTGTTGAAGTTAAGGTACATGGACAATTACATAAAGTTAGTGTGCGTGCAATTGTGATATTTCTTTGTTGCTATAATTACAAACTTATGAACATATAAACTTGTGCACATATGAGTAGATGAACTTATGGACTGATGACCAGGGCCCGGTTATCGTTATCTATTAACGTTATCTATTGTTATCAAATCAAATACAATAGGCTTAAACAGTGTTTAGCTTAAAACAGCTTTAAATATGCTTTGAACAACCGAGACCTGATAAACTTGTTTACTTAAATTATGATTTATGAACTTGAACTTATGAAATTATATGTGTTATATCTAAAGTCTGTTCACAAATAGTTGGCACAGATTTTTCTTTTTGCAATAAAAGCTTTGCATTTCACGGATTTTCATAGTTTTTTGGCGCATAGAAGATATAGTTACTTAGGTAGGTGGGTAAAAAAAATTGGAAAAACATTTTTAAGGGTGGAAAAAATGAAGAAGAAAATTTGCGTCTTAGAGAATCGTTGACTTTTGCACCTCAAAAAATATATCAGCATGCATCTAAATTCAAGCCCTATCGATTCAGCATAAATTCATCTCCTCTTTTTTTTGTAAATTTTAAACAATGGCCCTAAGAACACCCCAGGCTGACTCACTTCGCGTTATCTCAGAAACAAACAATTTATGTTGTTTGAGGTCAATTTCCGGAGGTAACCGTTGAAATATTAATGAACTTGGAGCAATTTTCGGAATAGCGTGGAATGTTAAGCCAATGATGTAATTTGAAATAATGGTTAAAATAGGCTACAAATAGGCACAGCAACAATGGTTAATCAAAAGTGATTATAATTTTACTTTTAGCTAAACGCACTTGTACATATAATTTTTTAAATCTCAGAACTATATTTGTATGTAATTAATATGATTGAATTCAATCCGTGATCTTAATAATTTTTGATATAATGACTTCATAATGATATTGTATTGATTGCTAGTTATATTAATGATAACTTTTGAAAAGAAGTTATTATATATTTTTTAGGGCAGCAAATTAAAAACTTTGCTCGTTTAAAAGGTAATCATTATGTTCGTTCAAAATACTGATGGACTTTCTATATAGTGTGATTCTTTCTCAAAAGATGATGTATATTAATGATATATTTACGATTAATATGCAGACCCCTGTCAGATTACTCCAAACTTAGTATCAATTTTATTATAAACTGTGACAAACCTACCTCGATTATATGAACATTTAAAGGAAATTGCTGGATAATGTAATTTAAGACCAATTTTCACCGTTTTCCCACGCATGTAACAAATCTTGGTCCACATTATACTTAATTACTATCAAGAATTAACCAATATACATAAAAAAAGGAATAAGTATCTACTTCACCACCTATAAAACAACACTCACACCGGGAAAATATAATAATATAAAACATTAATACATTCGTGTAATGAATGTATATATGTCAGTTATATATTTCTTATTTCTTATATTGAGAACTCAAACCTTTTACAGTTATGAGAATGCTGCAGATTGAGCTGGATTAATAAATAAAATAAGCTTAAGTGTACACGCAGTGTGTATCAAGAATGTATCAAGTGTGTTTCAAAGTTATCTAAATCCTGAATTTACGAAAATCAGATGTTTTGGTCCCCTAACTCGAGAACCAGATTTTTCTGAACAAACTGTTTTTCTAAAAGATGCAAATATAATTGTTGAATAAATATAAATCAAAGAGCGTACACACAAACTAAATTTTCTCTAATACAATAAATGAAAAATGACAGAAACTAACCAATCTCTACCAAAATCATACTACCCTGTCTTAAGACTTCAAGTAATACATACCAGTTGCGCCAAAAAAAAGTAAACAAGATTGAGATTATAGAAGAAATGCAATTCAATTCGAAATGACGATGTACAACATGCCAGTGTATATGGCTTAAGATAGTAAGAATTATTATTAATCCAGAGAAAATATATTTCAACTTCAAAATTTGATGAGAAATGAAGAAGTGTTGTATAGGGGGGCCTTTACGATAAGAGAAAAACAGCAACTGATATTAACTTACTCCACAATTTTGCCTCAATCTCATTTTTTCTTAGAAATCGCCAGATTTTCAATAATTTAGGTCTGATTTTAGATCATAGTATAATATATTATAAAATGGAAAAATGGGTGACACATACAAACTTGAATGCAAGAAACACAAAGGAATATCATACTGGACAGAGAGGCCTCGGAAATCAAAGAACATATATATACCAGAATCAACACAAGAAGACAAATGCAAAATACTATATCACGAAACAAATTGGTGGACGCAATAAGAATACTAAGGCACAAATCATTGCTAAAAAATACCACCTTCACCCAATATCGACAACTATACAATCAAGCTAATTAAACAGACAAATAATGAGTCTACTGACAATGTGGGCTAGGGAATCAACTTCAATAACACTGAAGAGGGACGACCATCAGTCGGTAAAAACGTGTCCGACTAAAACAAACATCATTGGGTCCAGGTCACTATTTCTGACAATGCACAGTTCTCTGAAATTCAATTCAAATGGATAGTTCAATATTCCAACAAGTCAATATTCTGACGGGTCGTTTATATGATAGGTGAGAAAATAATTTTTAGAAATCAATATTTCTGGGGTTAATCTTCTGAATTGTTGTGCATTTTGTTATCATTTACCGAGGTTTGGACGATTCTTTCCCCTCCCTAGTACATTACTAAATTTAAAGACTAACATCTGTCAGAATAACGACCTGTCAGAATAATGACCTGCTGGAATAACGACATAAATTAAAAAAACTGACACAATGCTGCACTACGAATAACGATCTGTCATAATATCTAACTATAAATTCTAGTTGAATTTAAGACAACTGTCATAATGCAAAAACTGTCGGGTTATCAGCCTACGTCAGTATACTGAACTATGTGCAACTGTCGTCGGAAAAACGACCTGTTGGAATATTAGAATATCGAACTGACCCAATAAAATCTTACAGGAAATAAAACGGTGCACAAAATAAATGGGTGAGAATAAATAGTCACTATTAAAACAAATACACAACTAACAGTTAAACTATTAATATAGCTTTTCTTCATTCCTGTATATTGGTTTGGCTGAGTAGAAAACAACTTTCTGACAAATGCTGCACTACTAGATAGCTCAACATTACAAAATGTATACAAAATTCTACAAGAAAGACGTGAAAAAAATATGTCTAAAAACATTTGCTATATGTTCTTTTTCGTTTGGGTTGCGTACATATTCAAGTCGCCACCAAGAACACCAACGCCCACCAACAGCTACTGTGGCAATCCCTTTTTAACTTTTTTCCATAAAAAAATGCCACTGGAGAAATTTCCACATGGAAAAACTCATCCACCTACAAACGTCAAATTTACATTTCTTGTGGGATGAGTTCACAACGACCCCTTAGACATCTTCAACTGGCTGGTAAAGATACACAGACTACAGACTGCGACTCATCTCATCCTAGTCGTAATCCTTACCTAAACTAATCTAAGAATAAATAAAATTGACAATATCTCCAAAAATCATCAAAGGAGATGACCCGCTTGACGAAAGTGCATCAGTTGTGCTTGATTCCCCAACTTTCCGGGTCACAACTTATCCAATAACGGGAAGACAAAGCTAACAGTAATCTATATAACCATGCTAGGCTTGTAATGTGTAAGTAAAACAAAGAAAATACCAACTCCAGTTAATCTTAAATTGAATGTTGATACTACTAGCTAGCTACACAAGATATATTGGAAAAAATCTCTTATCTTTAGCAATATATTATAAAAATACGATCAACCTGTATTTCTAATAGTTAAGCTAGCTAAACACAAAACAAGCCTCTCAGATTGTAATTGTGTCTCAGATGATGTGACAGGTAAACAAAAAAAAACATAAACTAAATGGTAAAACAGAATCGCTAACTTCGTGTAAAAATCTAATACCCTTAATTTCACATCTCAAACATACTTTTATAATATCTACGAATTATATCAAGGCATAAACCATCATGTTAAAATGATATACCATTGCCAGTTGCCATATACAGAAATTCAAATTTACTGCACCTTCGATGCGTTATTTTTTCTCTCTCCTCACTACAGTTCCAGATCTTGTACCCAGTCTCACTAGATAACGCGGTCGAATTAATGAAATAATCGTGCAAAGAATACATATATGCTCATAATCCGGGTTTCTGTTTGGCTCTTTGAAAGCGGTTGCTATGAAGAAAATTGCTAAGTATTTCGTAGCTAAGATAAGCGGCGAAACCTGAATTATAAGAATGTCCTATTTTGCTGTAGTAAATCTCGCCTGCAAAATAGCAAATAGGCGACTTCGCTTCTAGTTCGCTTCGCGAACTCAAGGCAGCGTCGCAATAAAGCAAAAAAAGCAAAAACGGAACAATGGTTAATGGTTGCAAAAATAACAAATAAAAATATCAATTCAAGTCTTCTAACGATCTTCTTCTTTAACGTAACTAATCTAATCATAAACTAAATAAAAATGTACTGAACACTCGGTTCTATCGAACCGTTGATTATGTAAATATTATGTAGATTTTTCTCTGTTCTGTTGACTGTTTCAGTTGATCTACTATCATAACAATTAACTTCAAGTGGTATAATATATTGTAGTGGTCGTCTGATTAAACTTGTTTTGTCATTTTTCTTTTGATACGTTCTAAGGACAACGCCTCTTATAAGATTGTCTTTTCCTTTTACAAGGGATTCGATTTTCCCTAATTTCCAATTAATTCGTGGTGTTAGATTTCCCTTTATCAAGACAACATCTCCACTTTTTAGTGAACAATCATATTTTGTCTTATTTGTTTTATCATATAGATGTCTCTCTCTTAGTGATGTGTTCTAATAATTTGTTTACGTGTTTATGTCGGATACGGAAATCTCTGCTTGTCGCGGTGTTTTTTGAGGAGTTCTTATCTGGATACAATTATTATTTCATGATTTTTTCAGACGAAAACTTTTTGAAAATAAAAACTTGGTCAAAGTTTTGAAATGAAATTTGTTCAAACTCAAATTCTGTTTTAGACGCAAGAAAAGATCTAGTAAAAAAAATTTTTCGACAAGATTTTTCCAGAACAAAATATTTGAAAATGAAAATGTTGTTAAAGTTTTTCAAATGGAATTTGTTCAAACTCAAATTCTGTCTTAGACTCGAGAAAAGATTTGGTAAACAAATAATTTGCTTCAAGATTTTGTCAACTAAAAAAATATGTCGACTTATTTCTGGACTTTGAGACCATCATTTTTGGATTCTACACATAAAATTTAGTATCCATACTATTTTTCAGCTTAATCTGATGACTTAAATTTTGAGGGGTGGGGATGGAGAAAGAGCGTCACCCCTGCTGCGCTATGAATCTGACGTCATCAAGAATAGTTAATTGTTATAGACAATAGTCTAAACAATGGATCTATTGTTCTCCTTTTGTTCTCTATTGTTTCCCTTGGATTTTTAACAATAGGCGGTGGTAGAATTGGGGTTATTTCTCTACTACCATGAAGTTCACTTATGAGGCTAAAGTAAAGTTAGTGTGACAAGAATGTTTCTTATTTCTTAAAAATTAAATATAACAATGTGGAAAAGGCTTAAAGAGGAAAGAGGGGATATTTATTTATTTTTTTGTGTGTTGCTCCACTTTTTCGAATTGAGGGTCAGCCAGAAACGGGAAACGAAGAGATGTTTAAACTTCCCAAGACTATTTTTTTTAGTTATACTATTTGCTTGAGTAATGCGATTCAAATCGGATAACTCGAGTTAATAGTATGTACAGAATTTCCGACATCGGATTACACAACATCATTCTTATATTTGAGTTGCCCTATTTACTTTATACTGGGTGTTTGAATCAGATAAATTGAGCAAATAAAATCTCAGTTAACCCAAGGTGTTATAATTTCCAAGATATCCTGCAACATAGAATACAGAATCATATGAAGAATAACTAAAAGCATGTATTTTGTTAATTGTAATGATTATGGATGGCAAAATATTCAGCCGTATTATAGTTCGACATGGCTGTGTTTAGGTCGAACAAATCGAGCTAAAAGCCTGCATTCAACATTGGATTCAAGTTGAATAACGGTCTTTTGCGCTGTTAGTGTTTTCATCTCTCTGTGGGTACAGAAAAGAAATATTCACATTCGAAATATCTAAAAAAAATCCATGGCCATTGAGTAATTTATATTTAGCACACAGTTTACCTATATTGTATAACATCAGACTACTTGAGAAACATCTATTTGCATAGTCATTATGCTCACTCTGGTGCTCATTTCCTCCATAGATAACAAGATTTCTTCCAATGATACCAGCTGTGTGAAGCATTCTTGGCATACTCAGCGTATCAGCCATAGACCTAAAACATTATAATGAATATTTGGTAATCTGTACTTCTCCATTTCAATGGCAAATTGCATTCTGGTTTTAATACAATTTTTGCAGGCCTTAATAATCATCCAAACCAACTTCTTATTACCAAAACCAGCATTTATTGAATGATTACTAAAATCAAGGACTGCCCAAAGTTCTAATCTTGTGTCCACCTTCAATCACATCACAAATATCTTTTGCTACGTGGAATGAAAAAGTAATGTAATAAAAAGCTCATCTAAAGCATACATCTTTTCAATATTAAATCACTATAAAAAAGGAAGCAAATTTTTGGACTGTCTAAATTTGAGTGCTTAATTAGTTGTTAAGATTAAAAATTGAACTTCCATCTAAAACGAGCTTTATTGAGTACTAAATCTAAAGAGTCAATCTGAACACCAAAAAAAGATTTTTTATAAGAAATAAACCGGGTCCTAATATAGAAATATGACAGCATCTCTTTTCCATAAAAAATGCACAATTTTAGAATAAATTGCTAATTGTTATTATTTCTTTTTACCCCTATCTGGGTTGGGATCTTTTAGCAGGTTTAAATTTATACTAGAAAATTCAAAACGAAAAGTAATTTCTAGTTTTTCCAGTCTATTGATACAAAACAAAAGATATTTTGGTACATAACATAGTATAAAACTCTATATGTGGGCAACCGTCTGAATATATTCACATATGACAACATTACGTTAAATTAAAAACAGATGCAAATAGAATCACAAAAAAAAAAGCTGAAAAATATAACACTATACCATCTTTTCTCCTGAACATGAAACATTAACAACTTTGAGGTAACTGATTTGGCATAATATCCACCAAATACGAAGGTAATATCAGTCACATGATCGTAAGAAGCACTATGTCCAAACCTCCCATTTGCAATTGCACCACTAGTAGTGATATTTGACCATTTTCCTTTAACTATAATGAAGCAAAGAATTCTTATTCGTAAAATTTAAGGCATTGACTGATTGCTCTAAATATGTGTTGTTTACCATATATATTTCACATTATAAATATTATAGTCAATCCACCTATTCTATTCATTCATATTTAGATTTATTAAAACATACAACTTAAGCACTTAAAAAATATAACTTAATTCAATTCATGAAACGATCATTATAGTCCTTAAAAAGAAATGAACCTGCTTCAAACTCTTGATGTAAATGACAAAAATGGCATCTATGTCGAAATAAGTATGATTAAGAGATAGAGTTATGTTATGTTTTGATAGCTTTTGTATTCATTTCCACAGAAGTCAATACATTGTTATTGGCATTACATTGTTCTTTTCTTAAATTAATGATGCTTGTAAAAAAATGTTTCCTCTGATAATGAAACATGTTAGTAAAGAAATAAGTTCAATTTTAATTTGACTGGCCAGGAGAAGAAGTTACTAAAAAAATGTATTGTAGATCCAATAAATTCACAAAAACTCACACACTTTGTGTATGTGCAAAAAAGATTATACCATCAAAGTGCAAGATTGAAATCAAAATCATTTGGTTCCTACAGTCAATTCAGTATTTTTATCATATCAATATGCATATAGATGTCACTTAAATGATTTTTGTAAACACAAATGATTAAGAAAAACAAAGCGAGTATGTGAATATGTGACAAGTTCATGGAACCTGAATACAATCAACACTTGTTTTCTGTGTGTTTTGTTTTAGATGTAAGTGAAATGAATCTTGTGCCATCATCCAAGAAGAGGTTTAAATATTCTTTTGATTAATGTATGGTTCTTTACATGCATTTTTCGAATATCATGTGTTTGTTTACTATTTATTAAATCAGTCAACATGTGACATTGTCATCATGAATTGTCAACATCTGTTCATGCTAATGCATACATGATAACACAATATTTGGAAAAAAACATAACATAATATTTGCAGAATCTCGATGCTACCTTCACGCTACTTTCAATTTCTATTTCGAATTGAATCAGATTGACAGTAGATTTTAATCCATGGGACAAGGATTCTGCTTAATCAAAGTCTGTTCATCTAGGATTAGAGTAGTAAAGTTTAAAAAGACTACAATTTTACCTTCAATGACATGCTAGCGACAATGATAAAAACAATATCGTCGCATCCTTTTTGGAAGTAAAATAGAGCAGTTTTAAATAAGAAACATTACATAAACATAAGCAAAAGAAAGAAGTCTGTCAAAAGTCAAAAGTACACAAACCATGCTATATTGTTTGCAATGAAGGTTTATATCAATGTTATCAAATGAAGTATCTCAAAAAATAAGGAATAACATGTTGCAGGAAGAAAATGTTGCACAGACAGCATTTTGACATAATTTTGTTAACAATTCATGTAAAAATTGAGATTTTAAGAAGATTAATACATTTGCAGCACAAAAGGTTTTGAAAGTTGCAGGGAAAATTACAACATTTACTTCACAACTTTTTTTATCGCTGTAACATTATATTATTTTAAAGTAAACAAAAGGCATATTAAGAAATCCTTTGCTTTCTTTGGGCATATTTCTTAAAACTTTTTATGATTAGTTGATTCTTAATCATCCAAGATATGTGCCTCCATTAGACATTAGACATTCATAAGCATACTACCACCATCTTCATTAGAAATGTGGAAATTTAACCTACCTAAATCATATTTTTGTATATATTTACAATACAGTAACTCTTTATTGAATCCAAAAAAGCTATAAATTTCACTACGTATAAGGACTGATGCATGACCATATACTGCTATTGGTCCTCTTTCATTTGATTTCTTCTTAAGTAGTTCCCATCTGTTAAACTGAATTGAATATCTCCATAACTCATTTACAATTGTATCTGTGTAGCCACCAAAAACATACAAAAATTCCTAAAGATTAGAATGAGAAAAATAAAGCACATAAAATAAAGCACTTGCGACAAAATTATGGACAATAACACAATTATATGCATTTTCGATTTCATTTTCATTTTCTTTAACAGTCAAAATATTGATACCCTGAGAACATGCAGGGGCATACTGACCTCTAATTTTTACAGAGCAAATAGCTTATGATAAAGGTGCCAAACTCCCCTGAAACAATCTGCATAAATTAGCAATAATCTTGATGTTGCATTATACAGTCTGCTTCAATCATAAAATATAATTCTTTGCTTTTAAACAGGAACTTTCAATTGTCAATACACTTCATACCTTATATGTCCAAAAACTAGACCTAGACAGGCAGCTAAACAGATTATCATCACTCTTTACAAAATTCTTACTCAAATATGCTTCACGACTCAATATATTTCAGTTAGTGAAGATACTGCTCTTTAAGTCTTAAAATAGATAACAGATAAAATCCTGATACTCCAGACAAATAAATAAATTACACTACTTCAAAATGTTCAAGAAACAGACTAACAGGGGTTAAAACAGATAATTGGTATGCTAGGACCATTTACCACTAGTAAATACACTTACTCCATTGCAGACCATAGTATGTCCATATCGCTTTGCTAATTCAGCATTAAACTTTGGAATCCAAGATTGAGTAACCAAGTTATACCTGTTAAAGTCGAAATTATTTCCATAAATGAATATATAACATAGGGTGTCTGCATAAATGTGTAAATGCATATACAGAAATTTGTAGTGTACACCAAATTTTAGAACTTAAATCTTTAGTACCTACCAGGTAACTAACATGATGGGGTTCTGCCATAATTTCTCAAAATACATAAGTCCAAAATACAACATTTTATATAAAGGCTAAAAATGTATTTTGCTTAAGCAAAAATTAATGTTTTATATTATGATGTTCATATTTGTTCATAAAAGGGTATATCCTGTAGTTGCCTGCGTCATGTAAGATTTTTATTCGTAAAAATGTCAAATTTAAAGATGGAAAAAATCTATGATGGGCCAAATAGTCGAGCTCATAGGCTACGCTCAGCTGGGAAATGGTGTCCACTTTCTTTGTGGATTCTGGTTCTATTATAATCCCTTTCAATCGAGTACCCTTGCAGAAGTTAAAAAAAATCACCCCTTAGTTCATTAATTGCAAGCAATCTATGTTAAAGCATCAATAGTTATTTCATTTCTTTGAAAAAAATAAATAAAAAACCATTCCATACTTTTCACCTCTAATACCTTAATGTAAATAAGATGTGTTAAGCATAAACTTTGCGGTGGATTGACACTCAAACTTTTCCCCTTATACCTCAATGTAAATAAAATGTGTTAATTGTAAATTTTGGGAGTATGCATTGGTTGCTAACTGATAATTGCTGTATAAATAAAAAGGTGTCAAAACTGTAACGATAAGTTTGATCCCTTACTGAAAAGCAGAAGTATTGTTTGAAAGGTATTCATTTAGTCATAACTTGTTTCGAATTTACATTAATAATCTATAATATCATAAAGATTAACTGGATTATTTGTATGGGATAGTAGAATTATTATTAAAGTTATGGAACCTGTTCTGCAGACAGTCCATGTATTAAAAGGAAGAATTTTATGTGCAATTTGTTTTGATAGCTGCTCTTTAAAAAATATAAAGAGAGCTAAATTCAACGAGGTAAAAGATGTAGAAAAATTTAAGGAAGTAGCTGAATCATGGTTAGTTTATGATCATAATTACAGCCAGGTTTATGAAAATCATGATTGGTTAGTGATGAGGAAATGGTATATCCATACTCGGTGTCGAGATTTTCTGTGATTCATACAGAATAAAGCAACCATTAAAAACTACGAGTGGTGATATGGAGGTTGATGATAGCATGAATGATACTTATTTTAGTGAAAATAGTGACGAAGGTAAATTGAATGAATGTGTCACTAGACGTTAAAGTAAACGCACAAGTGAAACATATAGAACTTCTCGAGATAATTTATCATGTATCATAAAAAAGAATAAACACAGTAAAGAAGTTCCTGTTGGCAGAAGAACAGCTACTCGAATACTCAAAAGTTCATGTTACACGAGAAAATAAATATAAAACCGGTGCAGAAAGAATTATGTTAGTAAAGTCAACCAAATCGCTTTTTGCAGCATAAGCTGTGTTACGACAACTTCCTTTCTCCTAGTTGGAAGAGGGGAGAAAAAACGCATTTAAATAAAGAGACAGATGAAGATAACTTAGATGAATTTTTAAGTCACGTTCAATATTTGATTGTTACGAAGAAATAAGTACATTCGCTAGCACAGTTACGTGCATGCTGTGAACAGATAACTGGTTAAGTGAAACAAAGTGTTGATATAAAAACTTTACTTTAACGTTTAAACAATAGAATTATATTTTGTAAACCAACTCAAAGTTATGATAACACATCAGAATATGCTGTACGGTTAGATTCGAATATTTTACCCATTACAATCCATTCTATTGATACCGGTGAAGGAATCACAAGTTGCATGCAATTAAATTCAATCATTTCCATCCAAAAAGTGACCACCAACTCCACAAAGTATCATTGAATCAACTGAGTCTGTGAGTAATATGTTGTTGCTTGGATTGTCAGTCCAAAATCATACATGGACAAAAATGGTATTGTGAAATTACCTAGTAATAAGGCAACAATTGTTACTCATATTTGTGAAAATATTAATGCTTTAGAACCATTTTCACAGCCATCTTTGAGCCAAGTACTTCTATCACTGATGATGTATGCTAAAACAGGATCAAAACGCGTCATAGATGGTCTCAAAAAGATTGGATCAGAAATATCATACACCGATACAATATTTATTTTAGATAAATGGGCAGAATGGTCTGCAACTCAAAAAGTAATTATACCTGGAAACATTAAAAAACATGTTATCACAAACCATGTCTTTGATAATATTGATTGTTCTAACATATGTGGAAGATTAGAAACTCATCTAACAAACTCAATTCTCGTTCAATACTCAGATTTGGTCGATGATTTATCAAATGTTAATTTAGAAGCTGACTATGATTGTTCAAGAAGTAAACATTGTTTATTCAAAGGAACTACTGATGATAACTTATCTCAAATAAATTTTGTTCGCGGTCCGGTGAAATTATGTGAACAATTAATAGAGACTTGTAGTTATGCAGAAAGTAAAAAGTGCACTTCGAAAACATATTGATGGGCGTTACTTATATATCTTTATTCATTAAGAAACTCAGTTCAGATAATTCCTGGTTGGAATGGATTTCAACAGTTATCTTCACCTTCAGATCTTGGCCAGGTTACTGTAGGCTATTTACCACCCATTCCAAAAACACCAACAGACATGTCAGTAATTTATGCTGAAATCGACCGAACATTACTCGTCATGAATGAACTTGAGTTTTATTTTATGCTTATCGAAGCTGATCAAGCCGTCTACACGAAAGCTATTGATGCAATGTTTAGAATGGAAAGTGATGGTAAGAAAATATTTGAAAAGGTAATTCCAAGAATGGATGGTTTTCATGTTATAATGTGCATGTTAAAAAAATTTACTCATTGTTTAAAAATTGAAGATTTGTTCAACTTCTCTCCTCAGCAGGCCTTGGAGGAATGGGCACAATTACAAAATAATTAAACGGTGGTGATGTGAAACAAGGAATCGAAAAAATCAGAAAGTTATTTGAAGCGTTGTTACGATCCAAAATTGAATATTTGTCATCCAATGATATTGATTATATGGGAGAATTTAAAGAACAAATTTACTCAGCACTAGATCAGTTAGAAACAAATATTGATGCTGCAATCGTGGAAAATACTGTCCATTACATAAAAAGTATTGATGAAATACACACATTTGGTGGTAAAATGTCGAAATTTTTACAGACATGGATATGGTAAATATGATGTTCAATTGTATTCACTTTACCCATGTTGGAAATTGGGTAGGATTTTTAGAGACTCTTTTTCAATTCCTACCTTATTGTTTTTGACTAAATCGTCATAATTATGCTAGAGATTAATCATTTTATTATGTAAGTATGTGTTTGTTGAAATCAGAAAATTACAAATACAAATAAGATTACAAATACCTCGAAAATGGTGGATTTCCGGGATAGTTAACTGGCAATTCACACTCTCGTCTACCATTCGATCAAATAATTGAAATGACAATTAACAAATCTTTCAAAGATATTGGTAGACTTTCTAAAAAAACGCAAAATCAAGGTGCTAAACAAAAAATCAAGAGAGTCTGGTAAGAAGAAAATTCGTTGTAACGAAAACGATGTTAATGCCATTAAAGATTGTTTAGAAAAATGGATTCCTGATGCATGGTCTCCAAATCAACAAATCGCCAAATCGTCAAATCGTCAAATCAACAAATCGTCAATATAGCGTGCCTGCAACTGAAGAAATGATAAACGATACAATCGCAATTAAACACTGGGGAAATTTTACGTGATACCTTCATAGAAAATCTTAACTTGGAAAAGAAGAAGTATATATACTATAGCCCTATCAAAAGGCAAAAAATCAAGATATTCAGTAAAAAGAAGAAAAAAATATCTTGTAATGAAAGCCAATCATGAAGAGAGGTATTCGCTTTATTTGATTTCATCAAATTGGATATACGATCCATTATGGAATGGCCTGTATTTAGTAAGCCATGGGCCATAGTGAATGAATGTCTTGGAAGCAGAGCTAACCAGAAGTCTCTCTTTCGAAACTTTCTACAGTCCCTATCACCAATTGGACATTCGAAGATACCACCATCTATCAGCATTTCAATTGTTGATGGCATGCGTGTTGTAAGATTGATTAAACCGGCAATCCTTGCAGTAAAATCTTTTCGTTATTGAACTAAATCTTTTGTTGATTATTTTGAACATCTACCTGGTAGAATATTGCATCTTGTTTTTGATGATTATAAATACTAATACAGTATTCCATCAAAAAACAGAGACAGTAATAATTTGGAGAGAGAAATCAATGATCTCGATCAAGAATTACCAAAAGCGAAAGAGTGGGATGATTTATTAAAAAACGACACAAATAAGTTTAAGTCGGTGAATTTAATTGCAAATTACGTATTAAGCATTAAGTATTTTTTCGAAGGAGTTGTACGTGAATAAGCAATCAAAATGCTTCAAAAAAAATGAAAATGGTACATGCGAAGAATTTGAAGAACTGAACTCTTTGCATAGGATAATCAAAAGATCCGAATGCATGCTGTCTTCACTGAAGATCAGTTGAAGGTGCCTGTGTAGTTGCTGATGACACAGATGTATACTTAAGCTTGGTATACGTGGCCCAATTTGTTCTAAGTAGTTTGTATTTCAGGCAAGGTAAATCAAAAGATAAAAAAGGAATAACCTATCATGATATTCATTCGATTGCTGGGCATTTAGGTGAGAATATGTGTTGCCATCTTTTCATGTCCTGACCGGCTCGTTGTCCATATAATTTACAACAGACCCTTGAAAGAATAAACACCTGGTGAAAGTAGATATAAGATGTTATTAACAAAGAAGTCTAAAAGTAAAACCTATCCATCAAGTAAGTCTATTCCAGCAGATCAGAAATCCTTAAAAATGACAATTCTACGGTCATCGTTTATTTCAAACACAATGGTAAATTGCTTGGATAACAACTACATTCATATAATAACGAACATTGAAGATGAGGATGACGAAAGTGTTGAGGAAGTAAATGTAGATTATCTTTTTGTAGTGATGTTGATAGTGATATAAATATCTCAGAAGATGATACATATGAAGATTCTGATGAGGATTGAACTCAACATTCCCTTTTTTATGTAAATGAAGTCTAATATCTAATGAAGATGAACTATAACTCTTGAATACCTTATCTCATCTTTATTTTCTACTGATTCTGTGACTGATTGCACTGTGTTCTTTTTTATCTTAATACTAAATATTTAATTTTTTGTGTGAGTAATCAAAATGATTTTAATGACAAAAACATTTTTGATGAAATGGTGGTCCATTGACTACCTATTATTTGTTAATATGATGCCGAATTAATGATGCCAAGAGACATTTTAGAATTTTTTTTTGTCATTTTTCTGATCTTACTTACTTGAAAATTGTCTGTTGGTACAAAAAAAAATAATTAAGACACAAATCTAAGGAATTGTCAGAATGGTGAAAAATTAATGAGAAATGTGAATTTTGTTTAGCTAAGACCATGTCATAAATAACATTTCTACCAAGTTTGAAGCAAATTGTACCATTAGTACGTCACTTATTCAAGGTTTTCTGAATTATATGAATAATTAATGAACTAAGTTCCAAATTGCCACTTTGGCGTGATTTTTTAACTTCCGCAAGTGTACTTGATTGAAAAGGATCATAATAGCACCAGATGAGCGTTGCCTGAGTCGGACTAAAAGGCCTGCTATGAATTTTTAAATGGAATTTAGTTTTACACATTTCCTGAAAAAATGAGTTGTCCTTTTAAAAGTTTTGGAGCTACATCTAAATCATTTCAAATATATGTGATAGAAAAAAGGTACTATTTTACTGCTTCCAGTCACATGACTCTGCAACCAGATTTTTCCCTGAAATGCATTTGTTTTTTTGGCAAAATGAGCACTGTAATGCCCTCAAAAAATTTAAAATCAATGGTTGGAGAGGTTTTCAGAAATCAGAACTCTGAAGTGCCCTAAATAGGACATGGTCCACCATGGTTGGACTCTGAAATGCCCTAAATTACATTTATATTGCCAAACATGATTCGAGGGAATATTTGAAAATCAGAACTCCAGAAAGCCTTAAAATGCACTTTGGGACCATCTTTAATAGTTTTTGGGATGTAAGACAAAAATTGTGGCATATAAAGGAAAGGAATTTGGCATATAAATTGTTCTGACTGTGTTAATTCAGATAAAAAAATGCAACAATGCAACCATGCAACAAAGAACCTAGCAAAAAAGACTCCGAAGCTAGCTGGGTCCTGAATTTATTGGGTCGGTTGGTAGGTGGGTTGCCTGGTTGGTTGGCCGAATCAGTCCTTTATGGTTTTGCAGTGAATCAGAAGCTATGGAGAGCTAGGCAAGAAGCATTTCATGACTGAGAGGGGGGCCGGTGGGCCGGGCGCCTTGGAATAGGCTTCGCAGAGAATCTCTACAGGATGTATCGTAAAACCCTATAAAGGAAGGCACACATGAATATTACAATGAAGCATCTCTTCCTTACCTCAGAAAGATCTCATGACCAGCTTTCGAGAAAAATGAACAGATAAACTAAGGTCAATTTATAGGACCTCTTGAAATTTGTGGGTTCAATAAATTGCTGGGAGCCACCATCTTATACAACTAAGATCAGGGGTCCAATAACTAGGGCATTGTTATGACATTTTCAAGAATAAAAGCACCTAACAAACCTGCATCAAACATAGTCTAAGTACCCTATTACTGGTACAATAGGCATGCATGTAGTTCACTACTCCTACTGGAATCAATCCAAAATCAATGTTGACATTAACTTACCTTAAGACGTTACTCATGGACCCATGTTTATCAAAAGAGTATCCACCATAAACAAACATTATGTTACCATTTATCGCAATGGCATGAGAAGCTCTTGGTGCCACTAAAATATACATTGTAAAATATTAGCTATTGATAAAGCTACTATTACCCATTATATTGTTATGATACAAGAAATAATGGTTCAAATCTAAATCCTTGATGAATTTCTCAACAAAAATTACAGTAAACCAGTAAATTAGACAATAAAAGAATGGGCATATTTAAACCAAATTGATTTTGTTCTTTTCTATCAACACTCACTTGCAAAATATTCAACTAAAAAAAATTAAAAGTTGATCGATAAAATATTAATTTGGTAGAAAATGCAGCTGTAACAAAAATTTGCCGAGCACTGCTACTGTAAGTGTATATAATAGAATGGTTGTGAGTGCTATTAATGATAATATCACAGGAGATAATTTAATGCCTAAAATAGAGTGAGTTACTCTAGGCGCCAGCACCAGTTTCGTATGCAATTCGATGTACCCTAGGTTTCTCTTCGGAACTTGTATCCTTAGGTGCTAGGGAGTCCAAAACCATCGGTTGCGTTGTTGGCATCATGGTCATTTGGCCGCAATCATGAATAATTAATGAGAAATTGGTGAAAAATAAAAATGCTCAAATCTCAATGTTTTATATATCAATCGAAAGCTCTCATCATGCTGATCAAAATGTACTTAAAGACTTACCTTAATAATCAATACTTAAAATTGTCAGATGCTAAAGTGTTATACATCATTCAAAAGCATTTTTGATGCTGATTAATAATTACTAAAGGAGTATGGCGTGAAAATTAATATTTCTTGAGTTATTTCATGTTAAACTTTGAATTAACA
>JAUKPT010000525.1:0-19451 GCA_032273505.1 Nanomia bijuga
CAGTATTACAATGAAAACAAGAAAATGACCAAAACCCTCAAATTTAGGCCATTTTGGGCACATTTGGCCATATTTTAGGACAAATAACCACCATCATCAGTTAGATATCATTCAAATCTACCATATTCTTCAAGATTATAAAAAGTTATTTTTGGCACATATTAGTCAGAAATCATTATCATCTATTTTATTCTACAACATCTAATTATTCAAACTTAAGAAATTGACCAAAAGCCTCAAATTTTGAGAAAATTACCCATTTGCCTATTTTGCCGAATCTTGGGACCAAAATTTTTTTTCAAACAACTAACCATCATCAACAGTTAGATACAGTTCCTATCTGCTATATTCTACAATAATAGAAAAAAATAATGATTCAAACTCGAGAAAATTACTGAAAACCTCAAAATTGGGCCAATTTGGGCCCATTTTGCCCAATTTACGGACTAATTTTTTTTTCAGCAGAATGACCATCATTCAACTGTATACTACAAAATTAAAAAAATTTAATGATTCAAACATGAGAAAATTGTCGAAAACCTCAAATTTGGGCCATTTTGGGCCCGCTTTGCCAAATTTAGGGACGGGAATTTTTTTTCGAAATTTGGGCTCCATAACTTTCAAAGATCTATAGAAGGTTAACTTGATGCAAAAAAATCAAAAAAAGGTAAAGAGACTTCTCCTATAAGGGGACCTAATGACGCAGATTGCAAATGTCTTAAGAAAAGAACTGCCAGTAAAAAATTAAACTTATGAGATTTTGAGAAAAATCATTTGTAACAATGTTATATACCTACCCTGAAAAAATGCATCGGGAGATATCCTGAACTCCAAACCAAGTAATTTTTCTTTCATATGCTAAAATACAGTGATGTACAAACAATAGGACTTAAAACCTTCTTTTTTTCAAAAGAAAATCATATTTGCATCATATATCAAATTAGGCTTATCTATTATAAATACGATATTCTCTGTTCCAGGGTTTGCGGCAATTTTAATTTTTGTCGCAACAAGTCAGCCATCATGACGATTCTCTAAAAATGACATAATCTGCACCTTTTCTATTTGACACATAAAATAATTGAATTAAAAGGTAAATAAAAACAAGCAAATATAACGAACGGTCGACTATGACATTGAGATATAATGTATGATACACAATTTAGTGTGTAGTAGTGGCATAAATTAAAATAAATTCGATTAAAACATATGAACAAGGAAAACGGTAAGTCGATGGCCAAGAAGGAGTTTTATTATCTAAAAATAATTCTCCGTTTTATTATATGAGGTATATTGGCTGTTTTATTGCTCGAATACTTGAACTACCCTAAATAATCTTTATCAGAACCTCTCTCTTTGTTTGGATTATATATATTTCTTTTAATTTTGGATATCTATTACGATAGATGGGTGCACGTTTTTGTGAACAACAATTTCCCAAAAGAGTGTTGTCAGGTAAATCATGGAAAAAATAATCATTAAAAAAATTTCCTTCTAAGTGATAATGCCCAAGAAATTTCTTATAGAAATTTCAATTAAAGGTATTTCAATCTTCGTTATCATTTTAGAAATAGAATTTTAATAGAATGTTAGAGGAAACTATTAAGGAAGAAATTTTTACCATACAGTTATGTATGGAGCTAAAACTTGTCTATTATCAAAAATGACAACTATCAGTCATCGTCAAAAGGTATAAACAACTATAAAAACTAACTGTAGTACTAACTAATCAATAGGTATCACTGAGTCGCACATGTGGCGAATGCATTACAAACTGCAACCATCTTATCAATTGTTGTCATATTCACATCGTTCATTTTTATTAAGTAATCGATTGGTAATATTCCTTTCAGGATTGTATATTTGTTTCTTCAAGGGGCACTTACAGGCGAACCTAACCTCCCTTTTTTATTTGCTAATACGAAAGTGCTCTGTTGTACAAACCAGACAAAAAAAAGCATCAAAAAATATTGATTTTTGGCGAAGTTATGGCCTTTTAAAGGTGCTAAATTTTGATGGAACAAAAATCTCTCTTTCCTTGATGAATAGAATTGTGACGTCATCTAGGGCACCTTTTTACAAATCGGGTATTTTTCAGAGTAGACACCGAAGTAAAGAAATAGCGTTAGAAAGTGAAGAAAATGGTTTTATGAAAATACACAGATATATTCCGACGTAAAAATAATTGCTAAATCCAAAAAAATAGTTTTTGAAACATGGTAATTAACACAATATCCGGTATGACGTCATCAATTTCGACTTATTGAAAATCGGGGGAGCTCATATATTGGCCAATATCGAAGCCGGTAATGATGTTGTCAAAAATATTTTGTGCTACAAATACAGCCAATGAAATGATTATTTCGCAGAAAATGTAAAACAGATAAAGATGAATAGAAGGGGGTCATTAGGCATCATTTGTTGATCTTCATTTCATTGCTTAATTAGCACGATTTAGCGATCAAACATAAAAGTTATGAAAATTATTTGATTACACTCTGATTTTTTGCCAGTTAGGCATTTTTATTTTCATTAAAACGAGGGAGGACTTAAACAACTGAGATAATTAAGTAGAGGGCTAATTAACAGGTAATTAAGGGTAATTAGCCAGAAAACAGAACAATGTTGAAAAGAAATGTATGTATTTGATAACAAGAAGGTTTGTGTCGACATTTGTTATGAAAAATAAACCACAAGATATATTAAAACAATATATATTATTAGATAATTAACAGTCATTAACATATTCAAGACTTTATGATTTAGGCCTTAATTACCCTTGATTACTGTTAATTGCCATTTTATTTACAAGGTAAAAAATTTGTTTTTGCTAATTATATAACTTAGGTGAAGATGTTTTATCAATGAGAACATTATAAATAGAAGTTACTATTCAAGATGTATGATTTAGGCCTATATTAAATGTCGACACAAACCTTCTTGTTATCAAATACATTCATTTCTATTCAACATTGTTCTGTTTTCTGGCTAATTACCCTTAATTACCTGTTAATTAGCCCTCTGATTAATTATCTCATTTGTTTAAGTCCTCCCTCGTTTTAATGAAAATAAAAATGCTCAACTGGCAAAAAATCAGAGTGTATTCAAATAATTTTCATAACTTTTACGTTTGATCTCTAAATCGTGCTAATTAAGCAATGAAATGAAGTTTAACAAATGATGCCTAATGACCCCCTTATATTCATCTTTAATTGTTTTACATTTTTCTGCGAAATAATCATTTCATTGGCTGTATTTGTGGCACAAAATATTTTCGACAAGGTACATACCTTTTTGGTTTGGTGGAAAAGAAAGAACTATATTTGATAAAGAAATAGAGGAAAAGAAAAATAGGCTGTAGTTAAAGTCCGATCACCTTTCGTTCTTTTACATAAAAGTTCCCAGGAGTTAAAAACAGAAATATTGATTTGTTGCTGAAACCGATGGTGGACTATTTATAACCCTAATCTTCGGAAAAAAGCACACCCTGCTACCACTCTATGCTCTATAAACATCCTCTACCCGATAATCAATATAGAATTCTATCAATTATTCAATTTGGGTAGAACAAATCTCACCCCCACCTCAGAAAGGGGGAAGGAGGGGTAAGAATTTTGGCCAAAGGTCGAAACGGGTTCACTACAAGGGGAAGGGATCCTGTAAAAAGGGGTTTCATATTCCCTTGAGAACTGTGAGTTGGTACTTTTATTACTAGGTTCCTACGCCCTATCGTTCCTGTTTTGGAAAGAATATTTGGAAAGAATAATTCATTTAGGTTGCGAATCTGCGATCCTGCGTCGCAATTCTTTACTCTAACATTGATTTTATTTCTCATTAAAAGCATAAAATTTCACTTCTAAAGAACCCTAACCAATTACTAGCTATAATTTGTCACAACAAATTTGGAAGATTTTCAACAATATTTGACTAACTTTGATGATTTTAGATAATTTCTAACGATTTTTGATAATCTTGACAATTTTCAATACATATTGCATTTTGATGGGTTATTCAATGATGTACTATTATTTTTGGCAATTTTGTTAATAACTTACAATAGTTTTTTGATCGAAATTGAAACATGAGTTTAATACTTATTAATAATTTATCAGTTTATTAACTGATAAGTTCATATCACATCTTAAAGAAGGCATGCTAAAACTTTATTTGAAAAATTTAAAGACTATTGTGATGGAGCTGTTCTATAATGTTACTCAAAAATGAGCTAGTGGGGCAACCCATTGGATTATGGATGAGCGCATTGTTTTTAAAAGCTTTTATGAGCCAAGCACAACATGAGATTTGTAACATTTTGTTTATATATTACTTATATATTTTTTTGTTATTATAGTGCTGATAAAAGTAAAGCTCTTCAGGAGACAAAAGAATTTGCATCTCAATCACTTGCTAGCGTTGCTTATCAGATACATTCTCTTGCTGTTAATATTTTACAAATGATGGATCAACAAACAATTCAACTTCAGAAGATGCAATCAAATGCAAACAATATTGGTTTGGTAAGATTTTTATGTCTGAACTAAGAAATATTTTGAGACTAGGAAGATGAGTTTTGTCAAGAATACAGGGTCTTCCTT
Source organism: Nanomia bijuga (assembly GCA_032273505.1). NCBI lineage: Eukaryota > Metazoa > Cnidaria > Hydrozoa > Siphonophorae > Agalmatidae > Nanomia > Nanomia bijuga. Next base: position 4,596 of record JAUKPT010000525.1, read on the forward strand.
ACAGGAGATGGGGAATTTTTAAAAAAAAACTGTCCCCTCTATAAGGGGAGGAGGCATTTTTTTGTTTTTTTGTATTTCCATAAATTTCTGTGTGAAACTCTGATAAAATATGTTGTAATTTGTAAAATAATTTTTCTTTGTAGCTTGTTGATATCCACAAGGAGAAGGTTGCTAGAAGAGAAATTGGTGTTTTAACAAGTAGCAAGAATTTCTCAAGATCTCATAAAGTTGTTCCTCCAGCTCAACCTGAGAAATTAAAGAAGTATAAACGTGAAGAAATTGATTATACATCTCTTGATAATATTGGTATGTATATTTTCACAGATTTTTTTCAAAAGTTTGCAAGATGTTTCCCAAATCGTTTTGACAAATTGTCAACAGTATTTTCTGGCCAAAATTCCTTAATTATGCCCCAGTCACCTAAATTCAAAATTCTTATTTTTGCCCTGTTTTGTAGTGTTTTGCAGCATTTTTTGTGACCAACTAATTGTGAATGAATGATTGCAAGGGTAGATATTTTAGCCGAGAGCTACCCCCGGGGTGGTGGATAGTATTCAATTTTTTTTTTTGAAAAATTGGGGACGGATTTCAACCAACACCCTAAAAAAATATGAAAAATTGTGAAAATATATTTTAATTCCATCCCCAAGTCGGAGGAAAAACTTGCCAATAGGTTTCTGTTGTTCAAAGTTGAAATTTCTTCCCCAGCTTCCCTTGCTTACAATCATATTGAAGACTGCTTCATTAGCAACAGCTTCTTAAAAATAGTAATTAAATATGGCAATCAACCTATAAAAATAAACCATCCTAATGACCTATATTACAAATTCACAGAATATTATCGGCATGAAGATATTTATGAAAACTGAGGCATATTTTCTTAGTACATGTTATTTCATTTTATTGTAAGTCTTAATTTGTATTTTTTCTCTTTATTAGCTTTCTACTTTGCTATGCGTACTATCATTATGACATATAGCCCTTATTGCTCTCTTAACAGTTGTCTGCTTAGTAAGTCATCGTTAGCTAGAAAGCAAAATTTTATGGGACATATCTCATATCGTTTGTTGTGTTATATCGCAAAGTAAGAAGCTAATCTCTATCATATTGGTATTATTCTGAACAGTACTTCGCATATTGTCAAAATATTCTGTATTTACCACTATTCAATTAGCTGGTGGTATTTAACTAATTGTGCTGTGTGGTGACTACTGTTGCTATGTGTATGTTTTATTCACATTAGCTTCTCACTTTTACTCATTTCGTAATTTCACTTAGATAATTCCCTTTTTACTGATACTCTTTCACTTAACCAGTTAAATTTCCATTTTTACCTTCATTCTAATTTTGTTGTAGTGTCCAGTTAACTGAAGCTTATTTGGCTATTCTTCGCTTTTTATTGATGCAATGCAGATTGTTTTAAGTCGGATGATATAACTTCCCTATCGTCTTGTATGGGGAGGGTCACAGAAGAAAAACAATTAAATTTGCAGTACGATCACATTAATTCTTTCTCAAAAAACCTCACTAACAATGAAATGACACTAAATTTTAACATAGGATATTTTATTAGGATATTTTATAGGATATTCTAGTTTATTTATCACATATTTATGTATATATTTGTTTACTTTATAGATATAAACATTGTCATTCTTCATGTTTATATCTTAACTTACAGAAACTTTCAGTAATCGATTATGGTGAACATTCCGTGTCCTATCCATGGGTGTCAATTCAATACAAGTGATTACTCGGAAGCTATTTGCCTTCCTGTCTTCAATTCACACCAGCTTGGTGCTCATACTGCAGCTCCCCAGCAATCGAATAGGGTGCCGAAAGTCTATCGCCACCGTTAAACGACAACATTAGTGAGGAGACATGGAATGCATTTTTGCAAAGTTGGGAAATCTTCGTAGGAGGTAATAATGTCAGTGACAATGATAAAACTGTCCAGCTGTATTCATGCTGTGACATGGCTTTGAAAGCCGAAGTTACTGCTATACATTCTAACATCTTGGATGAACCAGTGCAGAACGTGTTGGACATATTGAAAAGCATAACAGTCACCCCAGTTGCGAAAACGGTAAAACGTAACGAACTGCTTCAGATGCACCAAGATGCCGGCGAATCAATACGAACATTCCTTTCACGAGTAAAGGGGAAAGCTATTAATTGTGGATTACGCAAAGAATGTGTGCATGCTCACGCCAATGGTCCGGATGGTATAGCACCTCCAGCACATGTGTACGTCGATTTTACAGATGAATGGATACGACATGTTATACTTAATGGACTTTACGATGACGAGATTCGTCGTGATGTATTTGGTCATGGTACCCTCGATACTATGGACATAAATGCCCTTGTTACTCTGATTGAGGGAAAAGAAACTGCTCGCGATGCAACCACTCCAGCTACTGCGAGTGCAATATCTTCGTTCCGGAGGAAGCATCGTGTTGATAATAAAGGTGATGCTAGTAGGCAATATTTCTCATTAAAGGGAACTTGTCGTACCTGTCGTATTTCATTCCAGTTGTATAGGAAACTTGCCAGTGGGAGGGTTAATAAAACACCCTTTGAGGACTGTCAAGAATGCTGGAAGAAGAAAAATCCTCGTTTAAAGCAACATACTCAAAATCATCAGGATACCAGTAATAATGCAGCAATTTCTTTCGACATCTCCACCATTGAGATTGCTTCAAATGATGTAGTCCCAGTTACTGAACCCTCCACTGTTTCCATACCGTTGTCTAATGGGGACATTGCTTCACCCTCACCTAATGACAGCACCAACATGAATAATAATGTATATGATAACGAATCTCGAGATTGTGTTGCTTCAGTACAAATACCGACAGTCTTACGGCACCATATTTTTAGTGATGGAGGTTGGAAGTTGAAAACGGTACAATCCCATCCAACTACAAAGCTTACAGTTTTCACTCGCGAACTTGATTACAAACATTTCAGATTTAGATACCCTCGAATGAAGCCCCATGATATTACTGCAATTACAGATTCAGGTGCTCAATGCTGCCTCTGGGGATGGAAAGACTTTGAGAAAGTTGGCCTAAAGCGCAAGGATCTCGTGTCTGTTAAACAAAAGCTTAATGGTGTACGTAAATCCACTATAAAAATTTATGGCGCGGTCATATTGAGAATGTACGGAATATCTTTGTCAGGTGAACGTATTACATGTGCTGCAATAGTGTATGTCTCTCCAGATGTGACAGGATTTTATCTTTCTGAGGAAGCCATGATGCAGCTAAAGATTATTCCTCATAACTTCCCAAACGTTGGGGCTGTTGCTTCTATAGACGCTTCTGAACGATGCTCCTGTGTACCACGTGCGGACACCCCAGGTCGCCCATCACACCTTCCAATGGAAGCACTTGTAGAGAACATTCCGAGGATGGAACAGTGGCTTCGTGACAGGTATGCATCTTCCACTTTTAATACCTGCCCACATGAACCTATTCCTAATATCCAAGGCCCAGCTTTACGTATTCATGCAGATCCTGATGCAAAACCCATACAGGCATTTACTCCCGCTAAGGTTGCCCTCCATTGGGAAGAACAAGTGTTTGCTGATTTAAAGAAAGATGAGGATATGAAAATTATAGAGAAGGTACCGTATGGGGAACCGTCTAAATGGTGTCATAGAATGGTTGTCACAAGGAAACAAAACGGTAAACCCAGACGAACTGTGGACCTTTCACCTTTAAACAAACATTGTGTTAAATTAGAGCACCATTTGATTTAGCTAAACGGATACCGATAAATACATGGCGTACTGTGACCGACGCATTTAATGGGTTTCACAGTATTCCCCTACATCCTGATGATAAACATTTGACAACATTCATAACCCAGTGGGGACGTTATCGCTATTTGCGAGCCCCTCAAGGCTATGTGTCAAGTGGCGACGGTTTCAATAGACGTCTCGATGAGATCACATCTGGTTTTGAGAGATATAAACGTTGTGTTGATGATAATTGCCATTATGATTCCCATGACGATCTAGAGTTGCATTGGTGGCGTACCATAGACTTTCTCGAATTAATGGGTAAACATGGGATTATTCTGAATCCAGATAAGCTTCAATTTTGCAAGAAGGAAGTGGATTTTGCCGGTTTTCGGCTGTCTTCCGATAACATCGCACCACTCCCTAAATACCTAGATTCCATAGAACTTTTTCAACCCCCAGATCTATTACTGGTTATCGCGGATCAGTTATCAGCTTGGGCTGAATGCTACCGAATACCAGTTGGCACCAATGAATCTGGAAGTTTGAGGCTTATCCTTTTACTCACGAAATTCTTCGACAAATTTGGTGTTCCAAGGGAGCTGTCAAGTGATGGGGGCAAGGAATTTGTAGCTCATGCAACACAGGATTTTCTCGAGAGATGGGGTATCCAATTTCGTTTGTCTGCTGCAAGCCTCAGTCCAATAGCAGGGCTGAATTAGCAGTCGAATCTATGAAGCGTCTTATTGAGGACCATATAGGTCCAGATGGTGAACTAGATACAGACCCATTCCTTCGCGCAATCCTGATTAAGAGAAATACACCAGATCCCTCTAGTAAACTTTCTCCAGCTGAGGTGGTTTTTGGTAGGAAATTAAAAGATACCATGCCACGCATCGATAAGGACATTAATATCTTTTATAACAATAATGTGCGGCCATTATGGACGAAAGCATGGGAGGAGAAAGAAATGGCACTTCGTACTCTATACCAAGGTTGCAAGAGAAGGTTATCCGAACACTGCAAAGGTCTTCCAAGTCTCGAGACAGGGGACAGAGTTTCGTTAGAAAACCAAACTGGTAGTAAACCTACCAAGTGGGACCGGACAGGTACGATTGTCGAAGTTCGTGACTTCGATAAATACATAATTAAAGTTGATGGTTCTGGGCGTCTGACACTTCGAAACAGGCGTTATCCGTTATCTCGGCGTTATCTACGAAAACTGTACGAGGACAAGGGCTTGTATGGATCCCAACCCGTTAGAATGATCCCACCTGTCGTTAACTATGAAAAAGTGGTTACTAGCACTCGGTCTTTACCAATGCAGCGTGAAGGTTCACAGAATCATCCACTCACTCAATCGTTAGAAGTTCCCACTCATGTACGTAAAAATGCTCAGGTACCACAAAGTTATGAAAACAGAGCCCATCATTGCACCCTGCATCATGTAGATCTCCTGCTCCTAGATCTCCTCTTGTCCCACGATCTCCGGTAATTTCTTCATGTACACCACAACTTACTCACCAATCTCTGGTCATTCCTTCAAGTACGCCACAACTTATCAAGGCTGCACATCATGAAATAGCATCAAACCCTTCTCTCCCATCCGATTTAGGATTGACTGACCGTCCTACACCACACTGTCAAAAATCTCAGTGGAATAGACCTCGGTTTCGTCGAAGTTTTTATAATGTATAACTTATATCATTTACCTGAAGACTATAACTCGATCTCGATTAGTTTGTTTTTTTTACGAAAAATGACGCAACAGCCATACATCTAATGCATTGATTGAAATTGGGTAAAAGTGTAGGTCTGAAGGTCCACTTTTCAAGATAGAAGAATTTTGAATAGATCGATTCATTCGTAAGAATGAGTTTATATACCTTAAGCGTACTAATTTGTGCGTGTATTAATTCTCGCGAATCCAAAAAATATATATTTCGAGTGTACTTATTTTTGCGAATAGATAATTTAAAGAAATTCGCGTGAATTAATTTAGTAGTTTTTTAATAGTCTTTTGGTTCGAAAACTGGTCTTCTTTCAAAAACCTTTTAACTAGCACACGGACTCAATCTATATGATAATTACAAACTTTGCTTTACACTAGCTTTACTGTTTATGAATAATACATCACATGGGAATGAAAAAAGATTACGTGTCTTGTGTACTATCGACCATCATTATTTAATGCCACTCAAGTTTTTATTTGAATTATCACTTATTTATTTATAAGATCCTTCTATTCGAACTAGTAAAAGTTTTTAAGTCAGCTTTGTGTGATTTTAACATAGATTTAACGGAAGTTTTAGAATGATCAGATTCTACGATGTGTGACCGCTATGGGAAAGAATTTATATCACTATTCATAATATAATACTTTTCTTTAGATGGGCGTTAAACAGTAGGAGGGCGTTTATTAGAGAAATTACGGTAATCACAATTTTTATTTGTAATAAAATACCATAGCATTTCAACTTATATAATAATCCCTTCTACAATCACATTCAAATCTAAGAAAATAGCCTTTATTAGGGAGGATGCTAGATGGTGAAAAAGTACCTTTTTCATATTTTTTTTATGTTGTAAAAATGTATAATAAGAACAAAACAAACATTTTTTTCAAAAAATGGCCAAATTCTAGTATTTGCACCTGGGTTTTTTGCCAAGGACATATTTAGCTAAAGTGAAAATTATGTCTTCCAATATATACCAACCGATAACAAATTTAATGCTGATTTAAAATCACAATAAAAACATACCCTCCAAATCAAGTGTTTGGAAAATATATCCTTTATTCTTAAGTCAATATTAAAAAAATATTTTGAAAATCTACAAAATACAGCTTGGTGAAACGAACAATTATACTGATGCCATGGTGTCCGACTTGAGCAGAGATAATCTTAAGCTTGCAGCTGAGATAAAGCAATTGGTTGGAGTGGAATGGGTACCAGTTCAAGCTTTATGCAACCTACAATTTACATTGGCTATCCCCGAATGCATAAAAGTGTTGAGTGTATCGATGCTCCATCGGAGCTGACACGCTCTTCCCGAAAAACTTAGCTTTGAAATGAACACTGAGGACATAATATTAGTTATACAGGTTTTGGATTGTTGGATGAAGCTGACATTCATTAGGGGGCAGTCGAAACAATGGAATAAGTATTCGTTATTTACAGAATATGCTGAGAGACTTTGGTCATATGACATAACGCTAATCGTTTTGGAGAATTTGAGGAGAGGTGCACTGGGGCGGTTTACCTTGCTAGTACCTGAATAGCTTGAATCAAAACAGTTTGTAGCGTTCGAAATCAACTTGCATGCTTCTTGCATACTGTTACTGGTTTGATGGATATGTGTTGCTTTGTGGGCTGGAGCAGTACTTATTGGGATTCATATCACCTTTCCATGTTCCATGTATGAGCATGCTCTTAGAACATTAAGTAACACCAAGAAGGCTACTCAAGGTACTGTCTAAACTGCATAATGAGCAGGGATTCATACAGCCATCAAACTAGGGCCGTGAAACGGACGTAAAAAAATCAACCTTGAATTAAGTTTCGAGACTCAATATTTTTTCTTAGCTGTTTTAAGCTGTTTTAGCTGTCCTTGAAATCCAATTTCCAATTTAAGAAATATTTAACTAAAACTCAATATTTGTTAGTCAAACGGTCCTAATACAAAATAGCTGTATAAAGCCTTGATGAGCTGTGCACATTTCCAAAATCTCTCATTTCTTTCGAAACTTTAGCTGAATTTTATGGAAATCCCTTTAAAAAAGAAACAAGCTGTTATGGAGTGGAAGTCTGTGAAGCTTTGTTGAGTTATCTTAATACTGTTGACGAAAAATTGATGAACCGTTACCTGCAAAAGATATAACGTGAATTAGCTATTACCTTAAAGCTCTGCAGCATTGCGATCGATATGGTTTTGGTGATGATCCCAACAGTTAAATGAATGTTCGTCAAAATATGACATAATCCATGTTTGACGATTACGATGCAACACACTCGAAGCCAATTGAAAATTACTTTGGAAAACCTTGATCGCGAGTTGAAACAATCTGGTCCACAAGTTTTTATAAGTCAACAAGTGATTTAATTATCAAGTATAGCAAAGATCTGATTGATGGTGACTATTTGTGGTGCACACAAGCAAACAGAACAGCAGCAAAAGTGTTGGAGATAAAACAGAAGATCTTTGACAAGAAACAGCAAGAGTTGATCAAATGCGGAGTTAATTTAATGGATTCTGGTAATGTGTGCATAGAAAATAAACTGATCAAATTGTTGAACAATTGTTGACACCACAGACCTTCATAGATTAGTTGAGAATATTTCTGATGAAAAAAAGTTGTACACTTAAGTCTCAACTTTGAAATCAGGCTCACACTAGTAGATGTTAAAGATACATGTCCATTGTTTCGAACAAAAGATCTTACAATTGCAGATAAAAAATAAAAAAGTGAGAAATTTCAAGAATATGATATCCTCTCAGTTAGAGTTCAGTGCGTTGGCAAGTATGGACGACTTGGACGAAACAATTACTAATTGTAAAGTCATAGAAGAGGCCGACACTCCTGTTGCAGTTTCATTTTCTGAATCAGAATTAAATTTCGATTAAAATGATATATAACAAGGCTATGATGCTAAAACTTAAAATTTTATCAAAAAAACACCTGGCGGCGGGGGAAAAGGGCGGCAAAATACTGGATTTTGGTCATTTTTTGAAAAAAGTTAAAACTGGGGGCTGGTTTTGATTCATAACCTCATTTCGTAAAACTTCTTTTTGGTTATCTCCTAATTGCGCCATGAAAATTTTATGAAATTTTGCATAGGTATAGCTTAAGATATTATCTTTCAGCTATCAAATTTTTAGTGCATGGCATTTATAATTTTGCGCGTTTTTAACAATTTTATCCTTTTTTTCATGAAATCGAAAGTACGTCATAAATCCAGGAATAATGTGGCAATTTTTATAAAAAAATGATATTGAGCCATCATTTGGTATTACAAATATTCTCAGAAAAATTCAGGCCAAACAAATGATTGGAAGGTACTGAACCAGAAATCGCAGCACGTTGACAAGGCCTGTTATATAGTACGCCATGTGTCACAGATATTATCAAGTTTTTTTCTTAAATGTGCATGGTAGAATCGTGCTTTAAAATACTTTCATTTGTATGTATTCCGAAATAATAGTAGATAACTATCTAATATATCGAGCAATAACATGCTGACTTCAGTTGTTTATTACACGTTTGTGCAGTTTGGTCCCTAAATGCAAAGTTTTGGAGAAAAACACAAAAGTACTTAAAGATAATTACTTACAGCAATGTTATCGCCGTCTAGATAGATAGTTAAATGAGAAGGTATAAGATTTAAATTTCATTTTATTTTTAACAGACTGCTCTCATTATCTTCTGAATGCGAAGCCCGTTTTCACAAAAAATGGCACGAATATATGTTAAGTTGTTACCTTTGCCCTGCCAAAATTAGAAACCACAAGTTTCAATATTTCATAATGTTTTATGTTACTTTAGGTGAAATCGAAAGTTCTTCATATTTTCACGAATGTCCAACCATCTTTTTTGGCGATTGTATAAAATCTAATTCTTTACTGATATCAATTCACTCTGAAAAAATTAGATCAAGAAAATACTTTCCATAAATTTACCGGCACGATGGCTTGTAGTTATGAACGCCATGGGGATGAAATTTAAAAGATCTGAAATTATTCCTGAATTCCCTGGGGAATGGCTGTTGTCCCTTTGATCAGAAGAAATGTGGTCTTCTTATTGTCATATTTCCAAGGCGTGGGTCTTTTATTTCTCCCCTAAATTTAAGGGAGGGCATTAGGTAATTTAGTGTTGACCAAATTCTCCAAACCGAAATAAAACTTATAATAATGCTGCCAAGGCCTGTGATTGAACTCAGGCTAACATTACCAAATTTACCTTCCTGGATATCTAGATACGTTTGGTATTGCATGGTAATGGTAGTATTTGGCTCTGACATTTGCTGAGAACCCTTATTGTGCGCTCAGGGAAGGGGTAGCCTTTTAGGGGTGACAAAGGAGTAATCTTTTAGCACTCTGGATTTTTTCCTCAACAATATGTCAAGATGGAATGAAGACATGTCACCAGAAGATCAAGCAATCTTGGGTCTCAGGGCTCTTTCCCCCAGCACCTCCCAGATTAAAGTAGGTTCACCTCCTTTTTTGGTCAATTCAGTGTTTACACATTTCCTCACTTCGATTGGCTTTACATCTGTGGGTCACAAGGACAGGGTTTGTTTAGGGGAAACAAGACCTGCTCTGGTAGCAGGGGAGGGGGTCATCAGTGACGGTGGTGACAGATATATTGCTGGAGTGCAATACTTGAGTGTGATTACAGGGCTTCTGTAACATCATGGATTGTATACATCTTGATCTAGTATCTGATAACAATGTGTCCTGAAAATTTTAGAACTACTAAATACTCGGAAGGAACTTTCCGTGAAAAGACCTGCACAATGTCTAGGTCTATAAGTAAAGAACGCCATGGATAAAACGAATTGCAAAATTATTTTTCCTTATACTGTGAACAGATATTGATTTGTTTTTGTTTCGGGTGGATTGATAATTATTTGAGAGCAATTTGTTTGTTTAAAACAACACAAATGAAATTCGATTTCAAAACGATTTATTCCAGATAATTGTACAAGTGATAGCTGTTGAAGATTCTTTTCTTAAATATCGATGTTTTTATTTTTTTTTATTTTAGTTTTCAAGACTGTTATTGCTAGAATTGATTTTTGATATAAATGTCTCTTTGTCATAGAACATCATCATGTGAATAAACTTTATTCCGAACTCCTGTTTCTGTAGTTAAATCTACATCCTTTGAGTTTTCATCTTCACTTTTAGTGAAATCTCTTCCTCCATCTTTGGTTTCAGGTAGAGGCATACCACTGAGAGCACTAACCATCAAAAACGTTCCCATGACAACATATGGAACCCAATCACCGAAATGACGTAAGTAGTTGCCAACCCAGGGTGATAAGGCAGATCCAAGACGAGAACAAATTTCCATAAACCCAAGGCCTTCTGTTCGAATCCTTGTCGGATAAATTTCACCCGACCATGTGTAACACGAATTGAATCCCATAGTCACAAAATTCATGCCAATCATTCCAATAATAACTCTAATAGCAACCATCTTAAATGGGATAAAACCATTACAAATGCACAGTATTGAAGCTATAGCTTGAAATGAAGCACAACTCCGTTTTCTGCCAAACCTTGTACAACAATAAGGTGCAACGAAGTATGACAGAGTAGCACCAAAATTCAGGAGAATAAAATTTATATAAACGGAACCACCTAAGCCGGATACAGATAGCAGTGATCCGTAGTACCCAATCGCTACACAGAACCACATGGAACCTTGTGCAAGTGTTAAAAGAGTAATTCGTTTTGTTCTGAATAAATCGATCGGGTTGGGTCTTTGTGTATTTATTTCTGGTAGTATGAAATCAATACTTGACAGTGAGAGTTCTCTTTTGTTCCAGTAAGCTATTCTTGACATTGTTGATTTCATTTCGTCTATTTTACCATGTTCATATTGCCACTGTATTGATTCAGGAATAAATCTGTAAAATGCGAACAATATGAGATATGGTACTGTACTTAAAATGTGTAATGTTCTCCAGTTATTGACTAAATAAGATTCTAAAGCAAGAGCACTCCATGCAAATAGAGTTGCAAACCAAATTATATTGCCAGCAAATGGGCGGTATCGATTTCTAACTACTTCTGAAATGATAATAAATGGCTGAAGAACACCTCCAGCATAAAACAATCCAATCACAAAACGACAAACAATATATAAATTGGTAAAGACGTACAAAAGGTGCTTGCAAAACCTACTACTATGATGTTTCCAGTCGAAACAAAGAGGACTTGCTTTCGACCATAATTGTCCGATATCCATCCAAAAATCATTGATCCAAGTGCCCATGCTAAAAACATTATTGAAGTTAAAAAATGTACCAACCATTCTCTATCGCAATCAAGATTGAAAGTTGAAACCATCGAAAAATCTTTATCTCCTATATATCTCCATTCTTCTCTTGAATACTTACATCTGTCCAAATTATCTCCAAAGAAGATTCCTTTTTGCGTACAGACTGAACTGTTTTTGGTGCATTCCCATGTTGGGGGTAATGTGGACAGACTTACAAGCATAAGATGAACACAACTAGCCATATGCATAGTGATAAAGATGACATTTAAGATCCATTGAAACGGACCATATTCTCCAACCAAAGATAAAACTTCCTCAAAACTATTTCTGTCACTTGATTTTTTCACTTCGTCCATCTTCCTCTTTAAGTAACTAAAGCCAGTTTAATCTGTCGTCTATTTGATCTAAGATCAAAGCACGGAGTATTGCTTGAAAAATGAATATTTTTGTTTTCAAATATGTTCGATTAACAGTCGTTGATTATCGGGAACTGTTTAACCAACATAGCGTATGGATAAAGAATTTACTGCAATGTTTGTTTCGAACACCAATCCCAAAAACCTTTGAACGTATTTTTTTTTGGATATGAGCAACAGATGACATTACGTGTTAATACAATCAAAGATATGTTTCGATATTTATTTCCATCGTCAGTGATATTTATACATTTGTGTTATTACCTATAAATAACAGCAAAACAGTTAGAATCAAGAGTACAATAAGAAAACAATCATTTAGTGAGGGTGCGAGACTGAGAGATTCAGCTACAACTTAATTGTAAGTTCTCTGATCCGCCCCCTCCTTAGTGTAGTCATGCCTTAGTAATTAAGCAGTGGGAACTCAGGGTTCTATTCTATGTCCACTCCTTTTCAACATTTATATGAATGACATTTTCTACTTTTTGGAAAGTTGTGATATAGCCAACTTTGCAGATGATTCTACACCGTAATACTTTCCGCAATGTCGAGTCAAATTTACTTGGAAATCTTTAAAATAACATAGAGACTCTCGTTGAATGGCTCTGCAATAATTTCTCAACAAAAATAAATGTGCGGTCATTGTGGTCTTTCTTCAACTCGTTACAGATACAGTTAGAAAGTTTTTTTCTTCATTTAGTTCTTTGTTTTGGTTTCAAGACCGGAAGCATCAGTGTATAACCCCAATGAGGGAGAATTAAAAGTCCTTGTGAGAATAAGCTCCACTCCATTCCACCCATCAATGATCCGGTGCCACTACAAAATATCCAGGAATATCTGATCAGTTGAAACAATGATATTGTCAAGAACGTCATCTGTTGTTGACAGCTCAATTAGGCGCCGTAAAAAAGTGCAACCTTGCAAGCAAAACTTAAAAAAACACACCAAAGACAAGAGCTCCCGTTTCGTACAAGTGGACTTCTGACCCCACATAACCAATTTATCTTTTAATTTGGCCAGCTTGTCAGTCAGCTTGTAAGCTGATAATCATCTTCGGATCAATCTGAATACCCAAGTATTAAATTACTCTCACTCTGCATATGCTCTGATGGACCGGCTCTGCAGCCAGTAGGGTTGAAATATCAACATTGCAAAAGTGTCTGCAATCCACCGTAAAACGTAATACTATTGTTTGGCAAAAGTTGTCTTCTCAAGCTAATTAATTAATTTATAATCTTTATCGTTCATTGTTTGTATATCTTTTGTAAATTATTACTCCCTCTGGATTTGGACCGGTTCTGCTGTATGGACCATCTTACAAGGGTTTTATAAAAATTTTGATTTGTTTTTTTAGAGTATTTTTTGATACGTGTTATTGCGAAGAAAGTGAACCTGTTTATTTTTGTTCATCTTATTGGACAAAAACATACTATTCATGCATTTTTCATTTATCTATTCACCATTAACCTTTTATATCTTATCTACTTATTATTCTAATTCTCTCCAATTTTTTGTCTATTTGAAACTGTCCTTGATGCATGCACACCTTTTTATCTCCAACATCAAGCAGAGACCATATACCTCCCTCATATGGCCTCGTATGCTCACTCCAAAATTGTTCCAAATTCTCTTCTTCTTCATCATCATACTCTGGTTTGGGCTTTCCCCTACTATAAAGCTGGTGTAGTTTGTAAAAAATCCTCCCTTGCGGGGAATCGAATCCCGGCCGCGGCGGTGGGATTGCGGGTGTTACCGATTTGTGAAAACGTAATAAAATGCTATAGACTTTTGTCTTGCAATATCGACGCTGCAATACATACTACGTTAGATAATCGTTGTGCACAGAAGTTCCCTGGGTTTGGATGAGAGAAGTTCATATGACATACTTTTTTCTATATGATTACTTCTTTCGCCTTAAAACAGAACAAATTGTCCACAAAAGAAATAGTAACGAATATGGGACCCTGGGGTAACGAACTGGACACCTGGTACCGAACGGAACACCTGATAACGAACGGGACAGTTTGGATGCAAGGTGTTAAATGGTCGACGTCAATTTTAATTACTTTGAAGATGAGAGAACTTATTTCATCATTCACGTTTCATACCCGTCGAAATATAACCTCTGAAACCTCGATCTCGGGATGGGCTCGTAACATGTTGACATGTTGAGTTTGAACTTGGTGCGAGGGATGAGAAATTAAAGAAACGTCTGATTACGTTGATAGTAATTCTACTAAAGATACAAAAAAATAATAATGCAAAAAAGTGTAAGATAAATTAACGCGTGTGTATAAATGAATTACGGCAATAAGATATAATGAATACATAAATCGTTTACGGAGGACTCACAGGTCAACAAAAAAATCCTCCTTTTCTTTAGGCAGTAACTATTAGGGTTCTAAGAATAAGATGCAACCCTTTGAAAGATTGTCTAAGATGTTAAATATAGCACGATAAGCAAAAACAATCTTTGACATGGCCGACTATATGCACGGCCATATATGCCACTGACAGGTTTTTTTATAACATACGGTTAAACTTCGACCTAGCCCCGATCCTTTTACTACGTACTAAGTCGTAGGAAAAAATGCATCAGAGACACTCTTCAGCGAATTGGTCAAAAATTGGGGGAGGTAATGGCCCTTGAATTTATACCTTTAAGACCTAAAAACTTAAAGAATATT
>JAUKPT010000526.1:0-19440 GCA_032273505.1 Nanomia bijuga
CAAGTTTCACAGCTATAAAGAAGCGATATGGTAGCATGCAATTGTATAATACTTTGATTTTTAACGGGAAACATAGAAATATAGAAATATAGGAGGATTTTAGCAAAAATAAAGGAGAATATAGGATAAAAATGATGAATATATGGGAGAATTATAGGAGAAATGACAAATCATAAGAGAATTAGGGTGGTCACTTAATTATTTTTTTCAAATTCAAGTCCATCCCACCAACATATAGTAGAATAGAGGAGAAATTTCTGAATTCACTAAAATATAGGCGATTATAGAAAATTTAGTAGGTCTGGGAGGTATGTAAGAGGTGGGGTGGGTAAAAAAAGGGGTGGTGTGCACATTTCGGCAAAATTAGGGGGTCGGGAATAAACACATTTTTCCAACCCAGGACAAACAAAGGTCTGGAATGAATGGAGAGAACAGATGATACTTAAGTATTAAGTATTAAGTTGTCCTTAGGAAATTTTCTTGGAAAAAATAAGAGAGGGGACGTCTTTTCCGGACTTCAGAATAATATCAATAACATCGACTAAAATTGATCTATTATTTAAGAAATCAACTAAATCTAACTTAATACACAAAAAAGAGTGTTATAAAGGGTTTTTCATTTTCATTTCTTAGGAAGAATAGATACTTCTTTCAATAAAAAGATAAAATAAAATAGTTTTAGTGTTGAGAGATCTCCATTATTAAATTTATACTCTTCGCACATGGTGTCTCTTAGTATTTCTTTCATTTTAAAAAAAATACAACATATCCCACTTAGTGCGAGAACCATTTCCTTAGTATCAGCAGGGCTGCCGCGCTGCTGTTTTTTTTTGCCACCCTGTAAAACACTTCAAAAGAAGGGGTATAACACTTTAACTTTTTTGTCCCTCATCTTACATCCCGTTTAAAAATAATGATACTCTGTGCAAAAAATGTATCAAAAAATGTGAATTATAATATTGTGTTAAGAATAAAATTTTCTGGGTACCCAGTAGAAACCTGAGAAGAAATATTGAAGGATGTCATGGTGAAATAGAAGAGAAATATGACGAGACTCAGGAGACGAGCACAAAGCCAAGTGAATGACAAGTATCAATGGTACTCAATGATAGACACTCTTTGTTCAAGCCACTCTAAAATCTGAACTGAGTCGGAGGATCCGACCTGTAACTAGGAGGATTGGTTTTAAAGTTAAAATTGTTGAGAAAGCTGGTACGACCATCAAAAGTCTGTTGCAGAAAAGTAATCCATTCGGAATCGTGAAGTGTAATATTAATAATTCATGCTACATATGTCACCAAGATCGTGGTGTAGATTGCAGAGAGCGAAGCTGGTCTACAAATATGTGTGTAGTGAGTGCGATAGAAAGTACCATTAACAGACTAGAAGGAGTTTGAGTGAACGCGATTAAGGGCATATGGTTGCCTGGAACGAGAAGAACGACGAAAACCCCCTTCAAAGACATACATACATCATTATGGTGAAAGATTTCCATTTAAATTCAATGTATTGGCGAAATGCTACGGAAGACCTAGTAAGATATTAATATCAGAAGCTGTAATGATTGACGAGCTTACTCCAAACGAAACAATGAATAAAAAGTCTGAGTGGACATATACAAATCTAAGTAAAGTGCATGTGCTATAATAATTTATGTTGTATATATATAGGCAGTGTAAGGGATAATTACAGATAATCATACGGGAATAATACGATAATAATTGAATCAATCCGCCATAAGTGTTTCTGGTTCGTCTTGCCCTGGGATCGTTAGTAATGATTCAGATAATTCAATTTACCACCTAAATTTAGTGTTCTTCTTTGTTGATGATTTTATGCACGTTAGTTGAATACGTGATCTAAGTAAGATTCTTGAGTGTGACTCACCAGAAACTGAATAATGGTGATGTATCTCTTTGGAACAATTACCTAATCTAAATGAGTGTAGTCATACTATATATTTTTGCAGTTACCTTTCTTTCCTTTGTTTACTACCTGTCGTTAAATTTGAAAGTTCTTTGAGCATTTTTCTAGTTAAAATTATTAAAACTGTTAATACCTCATACAAGGGTGTATATTATGTACAAATTAGTAGCGCCGCTACTCGGAAGCTCGAGCTTTGCCTCGGAAGATTTCACCCAAACCAAATATATACCTTGATTTTTATGATTTGTTCTTCTCGGAACGGTTAACCCTTCAAAAAGTTCGCTACTCGGAAGGTTTACATAATATACACCACTGCCTCATACTAGTATTGCTACTAGTTAAGAATAAGTATGCCTGTCAGTCCACATGATTGTAATGAATGAATTGCATACTTCAATTAGCATGATTACTTCAATTAGCATGATTACTTCAATTAGAATGTGAAGTCCTTCCATGTTGGAGGTGGCATGCACGTCGGTTGAAGAGGTAACATTCACACAAGTTCATGGGCTAGACAGCAGGTGTTAAGGAATATAGTTGAGTTACCGATTGATTTTAAACTTGCTTAAACAATATAATTTTTGAAAGTATTATTGCTCTTGTTGTATTTATAGATATCTGTCCTTATGTCTAGTATCTGTCGATGATGTAGATTTCTATGGTTATATGGTAAGATTCACTGAATAATTATTATAGATTATACACATCTATGAGAAACTAATATCTTACAGTTACAAATAGGTCAATAAAGAGTTGTGAATGTACAGTGTACAGTTTTTAGTGACTCCATTCCATATGATTATAGAAATATAACTATATATATGATGAATAGTAATGTTTTATTTAATTTAGAAAAGTAGAGAAACAAAAATAAATGTATTCCCTCTGATGATGATGAAAATATCGAAAACGTTCATGGAAGAATATAGCTTTTTTTTGGAGTAGCAAATACGGTGTAGTGTGTCGACAGACCACAAATTTATAATGAATATGTTTTTTTTATTGCAGTAAATTTGAGCAGACAAAATATTTGAAACGGCAAACCCGTGCAAACAGTTATAACAAAAAGTAAACTGACTACAAACGCAACACGCGTTAAGAATTTAAAGATGGTAAACGAAAAAGATGGTAAACAAAGTTGTATTTCGTAAAGCAAAGCAGTAAACTTGTTACTTTTTGGCTAATTCTATTACCTAACGATTTGGAAACACTGCATGTTTATGATTAAATCATCGAGTTTAAAATTTCTTAATTTGTAATTAGCAGGGGGATCGGAATAAGCGGAGGGGTGGAAATTCCAAACTTGCAATTAATTCTAACGAAATTTTGTGGAACATAATGGTTAAAGATATTGGAAATGTGTGTCCAATAAAATCCAGTAAAAAGTGCATTTTTAAAATGATCAATTCTAAAATTGGATACAATAGCTGGATTGGGAATGAAAAGTAGATGAAAAAAATGGTATGGTTTGCTAATTTTGGATCCCTACCTCTCGAGATTATTGAGATTGAAATTTGAAAAATTGGCAAAATTATGCTGAATCAGCAGTTTTTTGAAACTTTGAACATTAAGAACTCCTAATCATTTGATCAAAATATGGCAAACCATACCATCTTTTTCATCTTCTTTTCATGCCCAATATAGATATTTAATCCGTTTTTAGAATTGAACATTTTGAAAATGCACTTTTTACTGGATTGTACCAAAATTATGCTAATTAAGGCTAATAATGGCCAAGATTACCAAGATTTTTCTTTTAATATAGACCCTAAAGAACACAAAAATCGCAGTGGCAATAATGGCCTTCTCCGGTGGTATGAACCTCAAAATACGGCCGGTCTAATTATAATTATTATAAAACAAAATATAAGGACAAAATAAAGCCATGTTATTAAGTACCACCTGCTTTTAAATAAAAAAGACATCGAAAAATTTCAAATATAACCATTACCAAATTCGGTTGTCACCCGGTTGTTATGCAAACAACCGTGTAACCAATCAAATTCACTTTCGCATTCCTAGCGTATAGAGAAAATTGAAAATTATTGCTTTATTTACATATTAGTAAATAATGAATAATTAATTAGCGGGGGGTCTTAAAAAAGCGGGGGAGGAGGGGCGGATTCTATTTCTTGAAAAAATTAGCGGGGGGCGGGACTCCTATTCGGATGATGAGAGTAAGCTTTGAAATCAGAGTTACCTGAATTGAATATGCATCTCTACGATGTTGTTGTTAGGGGAAAAAAGCATTATCAAAAGAACATTAGTACCAAAACGTTTCCATGCAGCGAGTTAATAAAACTCCATCACACTTTTTCAACAGTAACACATATGACATCACAAAGTTTCATGTCTTGATCAGTTGCTAGGGAACATTTAATTAAATTTTGAGAAGTGTTAATTTTTGATGTTAAACATGTGATAATACAGCATTCTTTCCATGTTATCGAACCAATGTTATTGTTAAAAAATGGTCAACTTGGCTGAAAATGAGTGTTATAGGCCAATGTTGGCCGAAAATGATCGAAATTTGCTGAAATTGAGCAGGATTGTGTAATTTAGCAAAAATTAATCATAAAGGTAATTTTTACTTTATCTGAATTATGTTATTGGTACCTTTTTACCACCTTTTTTAAAACTTGTTTTAAATGAAAATACGAACTAATGATTACTTAATGGTTAATCAGAAAGCTCTTGAAAAGATCATTCTACATGGAAATCAGTAATTTAACTAGTTAACTAAGCGTCCGAAAATCAGACACAATCAGACACAATTTTGTCCAGCAAAAACGTAAAAAGATGTGCCCTTTTTATGTAATAGTTACTAAAATTATGGCCTTTTTCGAAACTAGTAGACCCTGAGACTCAACCTAAGATTTCATAGCCCATTCCATAATGATTTAGCTCTTAATTCTTTATTCTTTATTTACTGGCTCAGTAACACAACTATCAGGTTAGTGTTTCTAGCACTATTTCTTCTATTCCTGAAAATCTGAAAATAAGATTATCAAGCATTCACTAACCAAAATCAAAACAAAACAAAATATCAAAATCAATCAATCAATCAATGCTGTTACTGTTTTTCTCAGAGAAGAGAGAAGAGTGTTTTTACGTTTGAACTCATTCAAGATAAACCTCACTTCAAAACTTTTGAACAATTAAATGTTCATTCTTAATTCCCTACAAAAATCTGATTTCTATTTCTTCACATTTAATATTATGTAAACAAAACTGACAGCTAACTAAAAGTTTTAGTAAAACTAAACAAAAAATCAAAACACAAATTAGAATAAATAAACCTCCAATTTTGAGAGAGGAACCAAGCCACTTGGCAACGCCTTCTGATGACTTGTAACTTTGAGTGATTTGGAGTGTTCAGACAGGTTAAGAAAATAGTAAAAATGGCGGGAAATCTTAAATTCATTACAGTTATTTACAAATCAACAGAGTATGTGCTGCACAGAGGCAAGCAAGCCATAAGTTTCGATCACATATGGAGGATCCTTTGGAACCAATAAGTGATCAGGGCTTATGGCTTGCTTGCCTCAGTGCAGCACATACTCTGTTTGTTGATCATTTATGTCTTCTAGAACCTGTGTGAGTTTTTATAGACATATTTACTGTACCAAATACCAGCAGCAATCATCACCCCTTTTACAATTTTTACAGTTTAACTGCACTTGATCCTAAATGTTCATTAATTTTCCTGAAGGGGACCAACACCCCAGCTTGATTTGAAAACATGGAAGCAAAGAAATTGACTTACCAACAACATATATAAATCCATGTATTTGTGCTGCACCAAAATTTATCCGTTTTGTACTCATAGCAGGCATCATTTCCCAACTATGGTTCCTTGTATCATACCTCTCAACTGTACAGAGATGAGCTGTACCCTGTCCACCCAACACATAAATGTATTCTTCAAGAGTGATGGCTGCAAATGAACATCTGCTATACTTCATGTCTTCGATAAAATCCCAAGATTCTGTCTTCGGGTCATATCGTTCAATTGACTAAAAAAATTAATAATATAATTAGACCCTGTTTTAAGATGCTAGCGCAAACCCAATTGATATACAACACTCTTAAACCTAAACCGGTCCAAGTGACCGGTCAAAACCAGTCTACGTGCTGGATCGGTTAGAGCCAGTCCAGCTGACCGGTTATCAATTAACTATATAAGTCCAGCTGACCTGTTTAACCGGTCAAGCTCGTGGACCTGTCTTAGCCGGTCCAGCTGATCGGTTTCATAGGTCTTCGAAAAGTGGACTTACTCCCAAACGATTTTGGTTTTCAATATTTTGAGATGAATTCAGAGAATACAGGTTTTCATAGATAAACTCTCGTCCAAAAGTGGACATACTCCCATACAATTACGATTTTTAATATTTCGAGATTTCTTTGGGGGAGTGCCGGTTTTCCAAGATCAAATTTCATCCAAACATGGACATACCCCATACCATTTCGATTTTCAATATTTCGGCGAGTACAAGTTTTCCAAGATCAAATCTAGTCTAAAAGTGGACTTACTCCTCCCATACGATTTCGATTCCTAATAATTTGAGTTTTTTTCAGGAGTAAAGAATTTCCAACATCAAATTTCAACCAAAAGTGGACATTTTTAGATAAATTCTAAAATAGGTTTTCACAGATCAAATCTCATCCAAACGTAGAAATATTCCCATACGTTTTTGATTTTCAATATTATGAGATTTTTTTCGGGGAGTACAGAATTTCCTTGATCAAATCTAATCCAAAAGTGAACATACTCCCATACGTAATAATTAATATTTTGAGATAAATTCTGAGAATACAGGTTTTCATAGATCAAATCTCGTCCAAAAGTGGACATACTCCCATACGGGTTTGATTTTCAATATTTTGAGTTTTTTTAGTGGAGTACAGGTTTTCCAAGATCAAATCTCGTCTAAAAGTGGACTTACTTCCATATGATTTCGATTCCTGATTTTTTAAGATTTTTTTGAGGAAGTACAGAATTTCCAAAATCAAATCTCTTCCAAAAGTGGACATACTCCCATACGTTTTTGATTTTTAATAATTTGAGATAAATTCCAAGAATACAGGTTTTCATAGATCAAATCTCGTCCAAAAGTGGACTTACTCCCATACGATCTCGATTCCTAATATTTTGATATTTTTTTCGGGGAGTACAGAATTTCCAACATCAAATCTTATCCAAAAGTGGACAGATTTTTTTTTGGGAATTCAGAATTTCCAAGATTTTCTCTCAAATGATTTCGATTTCTAATATTTTAAAGATTTTTTCGGGGAGTACAGGTTTTTCAAGATCAAACCTCATTCAAAAGAGGACTTTACTCCCACAATTTCGATTTCCAATATTGATATGCACCTGTCTACAAAAATACAAAAGCCATGTCAAGAGATCGCGCGCCGCACGATTTATCATGCGTTCCAAACGTATTTTGATTAATAATTATGGGGAGGAAATGTGTGCACCTTACAGGGACTAATTTTTGTGAGAATAATTTTTCACAGTTTTCGCCCTTTTTTTGAAGACTCTGTGAAAATTGATTCCCACAAAAAATTTGAAACGCCCCGAACTGCGAAAAATGGTCCCCTTTTTGTCCATTTCTTGTTAAAAATTGGTCCAACACTAACAAATTCTGCAAAAACACGTGAAAATTAATTCCCATTTTTTACCGAGAAATTTAAAAAAAAAGTCCATGAAAATAAGTTCCTGCAAAAATGAATTTCCTTAAGTTAGAATATATATTGTAATGGCAGTAAGTTTGAAAAATTGTGCGCCATACGCTTCCTAGGTGCACATTTTACTGTGAGCATGACGAAATATCCCTGACATGGCCTGGAAAGACTGTGACTTATTGGGTAGTTATTTTGCGTAAAAAATTGGTCGGAGATTGCAAATGAGATGGATCGACCAGCAAATAACAACTTGTGGATAACAGAAATGCATTATTGTAACATAATTTTCATGCATCCACCAAAACATAATATTTTTATGTTTGGTCTATGATGTATCTGGAAGAAATATCACGGCAAAAAAAATAGCCAATCAGCAGACGTTATTTAAAATGTAGCATTGCAATGTTTTCATTTCTATGATAAAGTTTATAGCAAAAGGTATATTTAAAGTACAAAACCTTGAAGACTTTTAACGAAGATACACCTGAACAATATGACGAAAAAGCTGATAGACTTAGATAGACTCTGAACAACACAATGATTTGACATTTGAGAGGCTCGAACACCCATATGCTAAACAATGACGTATCTGCGGTTTGACATTTGAAAGTTATCAAAGATTTAGATAAACCATCGCGACGCAGAAGAGAAGAGAATCTTGGAACAGTGACAGTCTTGTGGCAGAAAAGAAAAGAACTTTTAATGTATTTTATCTTAATAGTTCAATGCGTAAATAACTATTATATATATTATATGTTAAGTCGATAAATGTTTTTGTTTAACTAGGATTCATGTTGATTAGTGTTTATCTAACAGAATACTCTAAATCTCTAAATTCTAGTGATCATTCAATACAATAAAATAAGGTTCCCGATCCAACCAACCAGCCTACTGCTTTAAAGGCATATTTTGTATTTGTGATTCAATTTGTGATTCAACATGA
This sequence comes from Nanomia bijuga, assembly GCA_032273505.1. Lineage (NCBI taxonomy): Eukaryota > Metazoa > Cnidaria > Hydrozoa > Siphonophorae > Agalmatidae > Nanomia > Nanomia bijuga. The sequence continues at coordinate 8,558 of JAUKPT010000526.1, forward strand.
ACTATTGAACTAAAAATGTCTATTTCATTTCTGTTTGATTAGTTTTTGCCCCAAATATTTTAATGCACGATTCTACGATTCACATTTAATAAAAAACTTGATAATATCTGTGACATCATGTTGTATAATAATAAACGTTTTGAATGGAATAATATATTTTGGCAAAAAAAAATATAGAGTATTGTTTAATATTCACTTTATAGGATTTAATTACTTACAGCAATGTTATTGTCGTCTAGATAGATCGTTAAATGAGAAGGTATAAGATTTGAATTTCATTTTATTTTTAACAGACTTTTCTCATTATCTTCTGAATGCGAATCCCATTTTTCACAAAATATGGCACTAATATAGGTTAAGTTGTTACCTTTGCCCTGCCATTTATTCCCGAATGTTAAACCATTTTTTTCGGCGATTCTATAAAATTTCATTCGTTACTATATCAAGTCACTCTGAAAAAAATAGATCAAGAAAATACCAGGAAGGTACTTTCCGTAAATTTACCTGCACGTTGGCATAGCCTGTAGTTAAGTAGGCCATGGTTTCGGTCCATTATTTTAGAATTTGTTTAACAAGATTAGTAATTGTTATTAGAAAGTTTGTTATTACTGATAGCATGTACATTGTTTTCAGAAATTTTGAAGGTCATACAATTTTTATACCCCCTGCACATTTCAAAATAATCATCAAAATGTGTTAACTTGTTGTTAGTGAATAACGCTATTTGGAAAGCCACGTTTGTGTATTGTGTAGGCGTTTTAGATTCGAATGTCATTTCACCTCTGATTGGTTCAAATAAGACACACGGGGAAACGAGGAAATTCCCCAGGTAAAATTCCGAAATCCTCGACTAGCATGTGTACATCTATATAATCACCTTGTTCAAATCAATTTATTTCGCACAAAATGAAAGGCCGATGCCTGTAGATGTGGACTCTTCTTTTTTCACACTGCCGCTGATTTGTACCATTTCGACTCCCATGCCAATTCCCATGCTTGTTTGAGAGGTTTTGGTCGTCGACCCAGAAATAAATGAGTTGAAACATGGTCAGCTTAAGGTAGGGCATAATATCTCGCCGACAGATTTTTAGAATATGGGGTTGGAGAAAAGCCCTAAACTCGACACTTCAGTCACGTAATCTTTGATCAATTAGTAAACATTTGAGTTAATAATCTTTTTTATAAGGTAAAAACTTGCAGAAAAACTGTTTATTATTTTACTGTGCCCACTCACGGGCAATTACACAAATCAAGGTTGGATGCAAAATTCGTGGAACCGACAGAATCAATGAAATCTTTCGAATAGTTCTTTTGAACCTCAATAACTTTTTTATTTTTTAATCAGTTTATCATAACTTATGGTATCTGAACCAATTCATTGAGATGATTATTCATTGCGAGGTTAGAAATAACAAAAATAACTGTCTTCGGTGTACACGTACACGTTTTTCCTATCCAGGTTTGAACATCATGCAAAAACATGCATAACCGTTATTGTATTAATTAAATGGTGGCCAGCTTAAGATGGCCATGAATGGTAATGCTCACAGATATCAACCAGGTCTAACAACGGTGAACATTACGACAACATCCATCCCCTAGACTCAGATAAGTAGGGAAGCGTCCGTTTTTCATAAAAAGGGCACATTCTGTCTTAAATAGGGTACAATTTGGGAGGTTATCACAATATTTTGTTTAAAATTGAAATGATTTAGTAAATTTATGGAAGGAAATGGTCCAGATGTCTGAACTATGAATTTACCTAAATCGGGCCTGATAATACCAGTTGTACCTGTACACTTAACCCAGTTTTATCAATATATATATGTACTTCATTAAATTTGTACAAATATTGTATATCTTTTGACGATTTATTGCTTTGGACGAAAGTATGAGTAAAATGTATATTTGACAGAGCTTACTCGTAAGCAGTAGCATGCATTCTTTAATCGCAAAACAGTGATGGTTCTGTACTTACAGTAAGGCGTCTAGATGTTCTGAGGGTACTTGTGAACGAACAAGTGCAACTTTGAAAGGCGACAAGAGTATCCCAACAGTTATTCCTTTACTCATGGTCAGTCTATTTTTTATACCTCGTAAAAGCGACTTTCGTGACCCCTGGTCCAATATATCAAAACTGCTATGTGACATCTCACCATCTCAAGCCGAACGAGAAACACAATCAAGATAGACAGGTTTCAGCAGACTTTTAAAACCCTGTATAGGTGATCGAGAGATCTGACTCATGGAAGCTAAATGCTTCCTATATAAAGGAATGTAATGGTAAGCAGTATATTAGACAGAGCTTACTCGTAAGCAGTAGCATGCATTCTTTAATCGCAAAACAGTGATGGTTCTGTACTTACAGAAAGGTGTCTAGATGTTCTGAGGGTGCTTGTAAACGAACAAGTGCAACCTTGAAAGGCGACAAGAGTTCGGTATGAGGCGTGGAAGATATCAGGGTATGGCTTAATACTTTGTTTACTTTATTCTACAAATCTTACACTGGAACGCGTTCGAAGACCTTCTTAATATACAAGGCCTTGTACAAGTGTATTGCTGCAAAAGCAGAGTTTCAAAAGAAAGCATAGCACAAGGGGCAAACTGGTCAAAAAAGTCTGTGACACTTTGAAGCAAAATCCCGAAAAAAATCTCAAAATCCCCCCAAAAAATCCTAAAATTACCCAAAAAATCTCAAACTCCCAAAAATCCTTGACAGAGCTTTCAAACCTGTTTGTCCCTCGGCATGGCTATAGCAAGTACTATAGGTTTTGTTCTTTGGTCTTCTAAACTTTCAGTTGGGTTTGATGAACAATTTATTCATGTCAACCCTAAAAATGCTGCACTTAATAATAAGTTCCTTCTAGATTAGTTTTGCAAGAACCTACAATTAGCCTAGTAATCTAGTGGTCTAGTGATCTAGTGGTTTAGTAGTAGTAGTAGTAGTAGTAGTAGACTTCTTACTGAAGTTTTTGTACTCAGGTTAAAACAGGAGCAAAATATTGAGTAGGGCTAATCAAATTCACCTTTCTCATTAAAGATGATAGTTAGACGGACAGACAAACCGACACACATATAGACTGATACAATGGTAGACGGACAGAGTAACAGACACGGAGAACAAGCATTGCACATATGTGTAGGACAAAATTTCCAACCATTATGAATTGATCAATAAACTCTGTTTCCATGGCATGACATTTTCCATTCATTTTTCTACTTGCTTTGTCATTCATATTCTCTCAACTTCCTTCCGTAATAGTTCATTGTCTTCTCAATTTTGATCCATTCCCTTCGTTTTCCTTCTCATTTTTTCTTATCTTTCATCTCCCCATCCCTTCTCGCTGATTTCTCTTCCTATTACAAGTTTTCTTCTTCGCCATCCTTTTTGTCTACCTTCGCCCCATCTGTTTCCGTATTAATTATTCCATTTACATCTGTCCTTTTTGCTTCTTATGTATTTAGACTAGTACTGCATGACCGACTCACGTTTTTTTTAACAGTGTGTCTTGACTTGATCTTTTTTATGTCATTTAAATACAAAAAGAATGATTTAAGGGGCTATATCAAAAAGAATTTCATATTTTTCAAAAGAATATGTATGTTAAACATTTAACCCTCTCCCCACTCCTTCGTCTTAACGTCTTTTTGTTTGGGGGGGGGGGGGGGGGAGGGGGGGGGTGGGGCTTCGAAAATATTGCACGAAAAATACATCTCTGAAAATGATTGGAATTCGAAATTTTTTAGATTTACACGCATAGCTTTTCTTGATGGCTAAATTTTAAAACCTCAGTACATTTCATATACTCTTCCCGAAAAAACATCAAATGTTGCCATAACACAACAAAATTGAGAGAGAACTGGGGGGAGGGGTGTAATAATTGGTATAACTTAGACATTATTTTAGAATTTTGCGTTATTTAGTTTTCCATAAGGAGGACATTCGATCATTAACACTGTCACATTACAACCTTGATGTTTTCGATATGCACATCATTTAATTCTCCCCTGTCATTGGTCGACTTATTATGCTGGATGGCATCAACAGTAGCACGCAATTGACGAGTTGTCGTTTTTCGTTCCGCAAATCACAGGGGATGATTTTAACTGAAGCAAACAAGGCAAAAATTTCGAGTAGTTCACGAGGTCAAAACCGTTCAAAGCTCACCGACAAATTATAAGCGGTATTAATGATCAGTCAGTAAATGATTAAGTAAATAAGTTGGTAAATTCTCCTACGAAGTTATTTTACAGAACTGAAGCCCTGATCTCAACTGAAGCAAACAAGACAAAATCCCGAGTAGTATGAAGTTCAAGGTCAAAAGCTTTCAAAGCTCACCGACAAATTATAAGTGGAATTAATGAATATCAGTCTGTTAATTAAGTCAATAAGTTGGTCAACCGCAGACAAGGGTTTAGTAATTTTTTTTCCTATAATGGCATGAATTTCCTTAATAGGGGGGGGGGAGGGGGGCTGTTTTGCTCGAACTGATTGTAGCATTTAAGTCCAAGGCTAATTTTAGACCAATTGTACAATATCTGCCATCGTTCAAAATATTAATTTTGAAGAAATGTGTCTTATTTGATTCTGAATCCTTATACTAAGTAAGAGTACCAAGAGCTCTCTAACGGTATGTAGATATACAACATCTGGCAACTTTATGTTTAGGTGATTTTAATGCGTTTTGCAGAAATTGCCAACGTCTGTTTTGCCATTTTTCGTGCCTCCCCTCCTTCCCCTCCCCCTCCCCCTTGTCCTTCACTTAGCAGCATGTTTTTATACAACATCGATAAACAAAATAAAAAAACATGGTTTGGCGGAAATACAATTGTTTTCTTTTTTGTATAAAGTGAAGCGTGAAAAACACTAAACAATAACAAATCTGTGAAAGAAAAAGAAAAAAGGATATTTACTGGAAAATTGAAGAATAGAACTAATACCACATGTTAATGCACTTAATAACAACTCCCATGATAATTGCATAACCACAACACAAAAAGACCCGCATGCAAAGCGGAAAAACACAAAACATGTTACACGCAAACACAATAGCCTCATGTACACACACATGAAATTTTAATGATATTACCGAGTGGTTTCTCCTTCATCCTATTCAACTCACTTTTAAAAATAAATCGAATAATGACGCAAAAGCTGAAGCTAATGGAAAAATATCCAAGAAATAATGAAAAGTAGGAAGTTAAATCAAGGATCGCAAATTATGAGAACGCACACACACACGCGCGAATGAAAGAGAAGAAGTGAAAACAATAGGCTGTTTATGAGTTTGTGGGCTGACCACACAATATCCCGGGAATCTCATTTATTACGTCGATTGATACAACCTATACAGGAAATAAAAAGCTATTAAGGGCGTGTGGTTACGTATGACGTCATCAACGATGTTGTTTCACGTTTCTCTCGCTGTTTGTCTCTCGCGCTCGAATAGTGAGGCGGTTAAACCAATCGGTTCAACACACTTCTGCCGCAGTTGCTAAGCGACCGCATTTTAACTACACTTAGCCATGTTTATTTCTTTCAAAATGTCAATTTGTTTATTGGAAGTGGTGAGTGGCGTGGGATGAAAACCCCCAATGAAGACAATGGATTGAAAAGGAAATATATTATTGTTGTTATTTGAAAATGTATGACGGAAGTTAGTGGTTGTTTGTGTCAAATGTTTATTTTTGTAAGCACGTGTTCCACAGAGTTTGGTGTGCGCGAACAGGGTGTGAGGGTGGTTGAAACCGCCTGACTAAATATCTTAAGGCAGGTATGGAATCCTATTTGGCAGGTACTTTTCATACCTACCAAATTCGACAGGCATCAATCTCCAATCTTCATCTTCATCTTCAATCCTGTTGAGTGTGACCACATAAAAATGCTATTCCTATTAAAATAATCGAAATAGATATGTTAAACGAAAGAGCAACAGGTTAGTCATCCGGATTTTTCATTTCAAATGAAATTTGATATTGGCTGGTACGAAAATTGATTTGGCAGGTATGTTGGGATTTGGCGGGTACAATACCTGGAACATATCAGCCCTCGGGCAACGTATTAGCCCTCCCTCTAAAGGTATCCTCGAGATTTCCGAGATTTCCGAGATTGCCCTTCTATCCAGTTAATATTGGTTGTCAAAATGACAGGTATAGCGAAAAAGGTGTTCTCCACCCTGCTTTGTGTGCGAGATGGAAATATATTTATGGGTTTGTGTGAGGGAGATAGAAATATGGTCATGTACAAGTTCTTTGCGTGCTAATCAATACAATGGCTTAAGTCCTACGTAGTGTTTCGTCAGGTACAAACTGACTACCTAATTTCCTTCACATGGCATCTGTTGGCCTGACTTACTGCAAAACCATTTTAGTATCACATTTCAATAAATGTTATTTAGCCTTCAATAATACTTAAGTCTGTCCACAAATATTTGGCACGGATTTTTCTTTTCGCAATAAAAACTTTGCATTTCACCGATTTTATTAGTTTTATTGGCGCATAGAAGATATAGTTACTTATAGGTAGGTATGGTAGGTAAAAAAAGTAGGAAAAAAAGGGTAAGAAAAATGAAGAAGAAAAATTTGCGACTCAGAGAACTGCACCCAAAAAAATATATAAGCATGCGTCTAAATTCAAGCCCTATCGATTTCATTATCACTTGTTTTTATGAATTTCAAACAACGTGCCCAAGAACACACCAAGGTCGAGTCATTTCGGTAGGCAATGATGACGGGTCAAGCCATGCCATGTGAGGGAAATTGGGTAGTCAGATGGTAGCTGATGAAACACTATGGTTGTTTCATCATAAGTGCAAACCATTAACCATTAACCATAAACCATCATTCGTGTCCTCCAGCCAGTAAGATGAGAAATGAGATGACAAAACATTACGTATTGCTTCTTCACGTTGGTTCAATATTAATGTGTGGAGGACATCTTTGTGAAAAGTGAATATGAGCTTCTAAGAAAGCAAACACAATGGGTTTAACTAATCCCAAGCGTATTGGTTCTATCCTAATTCGGGTTGGGAAACGACAAAAAATAGAAACTGTATGCGTTAGCGGATTTTGTTCTCTATGTGTGAGGGGGAAGGGGGTTGCATTAAGCATACCCTTGTCCACTAAGAAAACACACAAGCAAATATTTGAATCATAGGCATCGAATAAACGACACACTCCGACCTCTTTGGTTCAAGATGACTATTTTCTGAGCATATTCTCAACTTCTTTTCAACTTTCATCGTGGATATTCTTATAAAAAGAAACCGTGCAGACGAGCATGCACATCTCTGCAAGTAAAGGTTTAATGTTACTTCCACCAGGTAAACCGACACACCCTGACCTCAATTCCGGCCCCTTGCCCTTTTGTTTGGAGTTGAGTTGATTCACCACAGAGAGATCGTATTGATCCAACTGCACCCCTTATGACGTCATTGAGAGACATTGAACGACAACATGAATTATTTCAGTTCTCCGGTTTGTTTGCTCCATGTGTGCACCATTGCGCAATAGTGGAATGAGAAGGTTGAAAGTCCAACTGGAAATCGATAGTCTAAAGTTTCACATTCTAGAATATTTTTTATTGAGGAATCTATTGATGAGGAGAACGGGCGGATTTAGGGGGAAGCGAAAGGAGCTCAAGCCCAAGTCAGATTCTAACGTCTTTTAAATATCTTCGATGGAAGTAAATGACTACCTTTCAGAATTCTAAGAAGAGTTTCTGTTTGTATATTTATAAATGTTGGTTGATGTCATGTTAACAAACACAGATATGGGTGATTGGCTGAAAGATTGACTTGCCATATAAGGGTCCTCTCAAAAAGGTTTTAACAGAAAATGTCAGATGGGGGGTTTTGCAAATATATAAAGGCTTTAAAGACTGTCAAAATCCGTTAAAAAAATATGTTTAGAATGCCGGATGTTGAACTTAGTGAATGCTCACCTACCGGTCTTTATTAGTTTACTTCATTTTGCCTAGTTTATGTCATAAAAGTCATTAAAGAAAACAAAAGTAACAATTTGAATTGATTTCAAAACGAACGACAAAAAATGGAATGTATCTATATATTGTAGTTATTAAATGATATTTGTAAACGGAATAAAACCCAGTTAGATTTTAAAAACAATCTGGCTCTCTCTAGATTGCTTTGTTTCCTGCGAACAGATGCGCAAATGCGCAAGAAAAAAAGCACCTGGGATATCTTTATTATTATTATTTCCAACCCAAGTAACATTTTATCCAAAACCTTACTTGTGGTGACAAAAAACAAACATCGAAACTTCCACCCTGGTATCTAAGTGTTATTTAGAAACCGGAGAATTGAGGAATGTTTTTGTAATAATTAATTTGAGGTAGCTAGAAACGCACTAGACGGGATCTAATGCAAATTTCCCGCAAATATTTAATTTATGAAAATTCTAAATAACGAAGAATTTTTATTGGTTAAGAGCAATAATTTTAATAATTTTATTACGAGTTTTAGACCAAAATCTTTACATTTTGGGATGACACTATAGTGCTACTTATATTTCCAGGATATTTCGAATAGAAGAAATTATACTGCATTCTTTACACGATTTTTGTCGGAATTGTTTACTTTCTGGTAAGACGCTATTTGATTAGAAGACATTATACTGCATTCTTTACACGAGTTTCGTCGGAACTGTCTCGCGTTTCTAAGACATTTAAAACCCGATAATTTTCGGAATTTCTTTGTAATAATAAATTATTACAAAAATATTCCTTAAATCTCCGGGTTCTAAATAACACAATGATATAAAATCGCATCCACTTGTTGGGTCGTCGACATAATTCTTCGCAAACCCCATGCTGCAAGAAAAAATATGATTTTACATGTTCGTTTAGATGTAACGGTGCAGCCATTATTTGACATAATGTTACATAACATTTTTCTTTTGTATGAATTAGTTGCACATGGATGAGGAGGTATTTGGTTAGACATCAATTTCCCGCTAAATTTACGTCATTTGTTTCGAAATGCGAATTAGTTTTGGTTGAGACTCAACAACTTCTGGCAACGTGGCAGCATGTGCTTGCAAGAAGATCATGGCCTTAGCAAGAAAGTCGAGCCAATCCAAAGAAAAAGTTGTTATATGTTGTGTGTGTCGTCCTGTGATCCCAGCTCAAGTAGTAGTGCTTAGTAAATTGCCTCTACTTGGGATGTGCGGTGGAAAATCTGGAAAGTCTGGAAAGTTGGCCAAAGATTTTAGGGGTGCACGGTAAAATTTTCGGGGTGCAAGGGGTGCAACACACAAATACCATCGGGGTGCAGTGAAATATAATCTCGGGTGCATATATCCACAAATCCCAATACGGTGTGCAAGTATAATGCTAGATTTTATAATTGTATCACTAAATCATTAAACTTTATGAAAAGTATAAAAATTAATTTCCACACTCTCCCACAGCTCCATTTGCTTCGCCTTCCTCAAGAGGCACACGCTAGCTCACTTATAATGCACACTCAAATTACTTCAGGGGTACATCTGCCATACTTTCCAGACTGGTAATCGAGTCTTTAGTCCGATTAGTGTTTCGTTAGTTACCAACTTACTACCCAATTTCCCTCACATGGCATGGGTTGCCCGTCGGTATAGCCTATCAAATGCACTCTCGCTAAACGACACTCGTAATTACATTCGTATCTACTATCCACGTCCCTCATTCAATAAGTATCGCACGAAGGCGATGTAAAGCTTACATGAATGGAAGTGCGTTGAAAGATCACCACTTCGCAAACAGGCCAATGCAAATAATTGCCTTAATAGGTAAAAAGACATATTCAATGGTTATTGACTATACGGTCTTGATATTTGACTTGATATTTGGAAGCATTTGTAATTTGCTTGCATCTTTTGCGGTTAAAACTGTAAATCTCTTAGATGGCAACTGTGAGACCTCTGTCGATGGTTGTAACGTAAGCCAGGTCAATTAAATTATGGTTTATTTACTGGAGAACAAATTAGGTCAAACGCTACAGGTGAGGTCAAATAGATGGTTATTCATGTAAATTGGATACACATTTAACATTTCATAAGTTCATTCATTTTTTAGGTATAGTCAACAGTTGTCTAGACTTATAGCTAGAGCTACTCAGGGTTTTGATTGAGTAAAAACAAACAAAAACGAACTTTTTGAAGAAAATAATTAATTCTTAACGAAAATTCAAGATGACGATTTTCTTAGCATATTCTTAACTTTTTGTTAAATTTCATCTTGACTATTCTTATAAAGTATATGCTTACAAAAAAAACGTGTAATTAAAATATGTTTTCAAGCAATTGTTATGATTATGATATTTGGCCAGGAACTGATATGATGGATCGTCGCCAAATTTATAAAAAAAGCGAGTAGTTGCGACTCAATACAGTCACCCCCTTTTTACCCCATATTCCCATACTTAATTTTGTGAATGAGACATTTGTGACAACGGGAACAGAAATGAAAAAAAAAAGAAAAATGGAAAAAGAAAAATAAAGCTTTTTATTGTTTATGTGACAAGTTAGTATTTCCAAGGTATTTTTCAAAGTGAAGATTCTTATGATTCTTATGATTCTTATGATTGTTGCAGTCCAGTGGTGTGTATTCTGTACATGCTTGTTACAAAACCTAATTAGGATTTATCATGTATTAAGTCAACCATGAGCCATGTTTGATTTGATGTAATTAAGGAAAATAAAATGCAGACGATAAATAACGATAAAATTAAAGAAGACGATATTACGTTCTTTTGTGTTACTGTACGTAGAAAACATAAAACAAATTTGTGATATTTCAAGTATTGTAATAAACATTTGAATAGCATAGCGTAAATGTAGCTATTGTATTATGTGCTATTAATGACGGGCTTAAAACACTAGTT
>JAUKPT010000527.1:0-19438 GCA_032273505.1 Nanomia bijuga
TTTGAATCAAATCCATGTTCAGTCAGTGGCAACCGCAGACAAAATCCATGTTCAGTCAGTGGCAGTCTGCAGACACCATATGTTCTGTCAGTGGCAATCTGCAGGTAGCCTCATATGCTTTTTTCTTATCGTCCTCTCTCAGAGATGCAGAAAAAGCGTATTCAAACAATAACGGCGATAGTCCCGACACATTCCGACAATGGCCTTGTTTCGGTATCTAGTGGAGAACAGCCATTCTGAAGATAACTTTGTAAACAAAGACGAACACATACACTTCTGAGAAAGATAGGAATATCTATTAATCAGGAAGTGTTGAGAAGACTGTAACAAAAGACAGGAATTCCTGTTTTACGATTGATATTTCGGTTTTTCGCTAAGTAGATATACGTATGTAAATGATATTCCAATTCGCAGAACTGGGATCCAAATTGGACAACAGTATGGCTAAATCGTGTTGGTCATACCTTTACTTCCTAGTTGTTCTATTAAGGCTGTGCTCTTTTGCGAAAAATAAATGCTTCTTATTTTCTTACGATCTTTTTTTTACTTTTCACTGGCGAAATCAAATTTCACCATAACTGCTTTAAAATTTTATTTCCACTAAAGACGTCAAAATCGGTAATTTTCAATTTCTCTTCTCTTTTTGAGCGTTTTTTTCTGGCGGCTTTGTGTCTAAGTTTACCAATTCAAAGAAATTAAAATACCGCAAAAATTATTTTTTTTTAGTCAAATGCGGAATTTACACAGAATACACAAAAATTTAGGTGTATTTTAGGAAAGAAAAAAAGGAAATAGAAAAGTCTCGACCAACCGTGAAGTAATAATACAACAAAATTGGTAATTTTGCTCCTACTATGAAATTAAAATCCTCCGAAGTGCAATTTTTACGAAAAAAAAGAAATTTTCTTGCATTAAAGTAGTTCGTAGTTCTCGACGGAGAGCACAGAAGTCGAGAACTTAGTGTTTTAACGTGTCGACGAACAATATAATCGTATGCAAATGCGTCAATTGACCAAGTTGCAGCACTTTATCGAAATTAATTCTGAGTTGACAAGTTTCCATACGAGCAAAGCAATAGTCAAACTAATAGCACATATACCGTAGCTTTTGTTCTATTTTCTCGATTTTTCCGTCCTTTGCTTTCGCATTCTATTGTGTAATCGAATAATTATAAGAGATATTCAAAACTGAGGCGATGCACTTGTTCACAACATCCGCAATTGTAAGCAAGATATTCTTTTCTGATGTTCAAACTGAATCAAATCGGCGAAAAAAAGAAATGAAGTTATTTAAGTCAAACTCTTCCAATGGGCCAAATTTGAGGATGCCTCTAGAAATGGGACATTTGACCAGGTTTACTCTTTTTTTAATCAGCTGAAAAAAAAGTTTAGCAGTTATTAGTACCAGTGATCAAAATTTAGAGGCTGCTTCTAAAATCTGGACATTTGCACAATTTCGCTTTGATATTATTTAACTTATTTTCAATTTTTTTAAAACAATGATATTTTCACTCTTTAAAAGTAAAATCATCCAAATTACCACCATCTACATTTTTATAAGCAATACCATATTAAATCACTTCGGTTTAAAATTGGGAGCAGTTTTTTTGATTTTTGTTGATACTCATTTTTTCACTCTTTTTCTCAAGTGAAGTGATATAATTCACTCCAATAGTGGGATATATCGCGTTTTCAGAGTAACCTTTTTTTGTCACATTTTTGTTGAAATGTGATCTCTAGGGTCTCAAGACTTGATTTCATTATTGAGAATTTCGAATAAATGGCACAAATCCAAAAAGAATAAGATGTTTCCATAGTGAAAAGAAATCAAAGTCGGGGAATTTAATTTAATGCAGCTATTTCTTTTTTACGGTCTAGATACTCGATAATTCAGGCAAAATGAAGTTTCGCAAAAAGGTCAGATTTCACATAGAGAACAAATGCCACCTAAAAGCGAAGTGTTCGTTTTTCATTTTTAGACCATTTTTCACTAACACACTGATCCAAATTGGACGAGCCGTGGATATCTTGGGGTATTTTGACGAAGAACTTTGACGTTTAAAATACGGCGAAAACATTGGTAATTCATGAACGACGACTGTTTTTCTAAAATTCTTTTAAAAAACTTCGGTTTAAACTGTATATAAAACAATTAACACATTTTCAACACATTTAGCGTTTCCTTCACTACGCGCGAGCGCTGCGCGTACCACGAACGCCTTCCACTCGTAGTAAGTCTGCCATCTTTGAACTGGTAGCGATCTGTTGTAACTTCCTGCTCCTCTGTCGCATGAAATCTAGACATTCGGCCCGCGAAATTCGAATCAGCACTTAATTTTAGGTCTCTTCAGGGAAATCGAAGAGCAATTTGTGGGGGTTGGAGCCATTTATTCTACTTCTGATGCAAACGTGCAAGAAGATTGTGACGCTCGTTAGGACAATCATCCAATAAACGGTTGGGTCTGAAATTGAAAAGAAAAAAATCATAAAATAAGAAAATCCAACGGTAAATATCTTAAACAAAGCGGTAGATGAGGAAAAGCAAAATTTGGAAGATTTAGAAAATATGGAATAATTACTCTCTGCTCTCTAATAGACGGGGGAGGGGGGGGGCTGCAAAAATTCTCAAGAATTAATAGCCGTTTGTTGCAAACATGAGTCAAATAAAGCCTTAATAGTACTATTGCTTGAAACCTTCTGTCAAAATTAATAAGCGGAACAAGATTAGAGAGCAGATAGTAAGCGATTTCTATTTTTTTCGCATCTTAAACAGGAGCGAAATAAGAAAAATAGGAAAATGATTTTGAGAAAATAAAGGGTATGGCCAAAATATATACCGAGAAAGTCATATTCTAGAAAACTATTTGTACAGTTTGTACAGTATTTCCAATGCTTTAAAAGTTGATAAACAGTTGCAGTCAGAAAGAAAATATTATTTGAAGCGATTTAAAAGATCTTCAAGACGGACCGGACGAAAATTATAACGATTTTTGTAAGAAAACCATTCAACCACTTACTTCATGAGAAAAGCGATAAAATGCGACGCGATACTTCGAGGGAAATATTCTTTCAAGATGATACTGTTGAGACCATTAAGTGGACCCTTCAAACTCTCCACCTTCTCCACTTTCAATTCAGCCTAAAAGAGTAACTATACAAATCAATAAATGCAATTTTGCCAGTTATTGCCAGTAATCATCTAGTAATTTCTCTGTACTAGTACTTTAGAGTGCCTTATATTCGAGGACTCCGTAATTATACGAATTATCCAATTCTTAACACTAAGTAGGCTTTACACTTTTTTATACAAGCAAATTGAGATGGACCGATCCCCCAAAAGTTTCTTAATTCTTTAATTTATTTTGTGGCTTAGAACTGATCAGTAGTTGCTTAATATATGATATGGCATTTCCTTAAATAAATCAATATAGAATCACCCTTACTTTGATTAGTAATGGGGGAAAGGGGCGAGAAAGAAAGAGGGGATGGCGTTGGTAATGGATAAAATTCAATATTTAGCAATCGTCACGAAAACGATTACTACCCAAGCACTCGAGAAGCTAGAAGATTCATTACCCTCACATTGCTTTAATAAATATTTCCTCGTTGATTCCCGAAGAAATACTTTTCACATTTTTTACTACTGTACTTCCAGATTTCACGTTTACATACGTGACCATTCCATTTTCACTCACACGAACATCAGCTGATACCAGATGAGCTGATGATCATTTTCTTTTTGATTGTTCAAACAAGTAAACATGAAGTTTAGAATTATGTCGTTGTTGAATAATTTAATAATCCTTAGCTTAACAAACTTATCAAATCAAAATACATCGATGCATGCTCAAATCCTTATTCTATACATAATAGTTCAACACGGACAGGTGATCCAGATGCTTGAATTTTAAGACTGAGAAATTCTGAGAGAAAAAGCTGGCCGAAAACCCGATGCTACAGAGCAACCCAAACCAATTACCTTCAGTAATCCCATGTAAACTAGAAGAGTGGACACAACGCTTTCTGCAAACATCGATTCACTTTTGAAAGCAGGTCCAAGGATGCATTCTAAATTGAAATAAAAAATAGTTGAGATATTTTAACGGTGGCATTACTAAAGCTAAAAATAATGGGACGAATTATTAGTTTTTTCAACACCCCCTTTGGAAGTGATAACAATTTTCTATATATTCCATCGCAAGCACACCGAAACTAATAGGGCTTCATCTCTCAAGTCATATACGAAGGTGGAGTCTTTAAAATACAATCTAAAAAATAAAAGTTCCAAGTCGAATGATCAATTATGTTAGGAAGGCTTCTTACCTGCTAAATCCTCGAGTGCCTCATTATCTCCTTGAAGTGCGTTACTCGTCTAAAACATAAACAACGTAATTCATCTAAGTTTTCACACCTTTGATTTGGGCGGACATATCATAATTTATTTTTCTTCGAAGACAGAGTTTCTTTCATATTCAGAAAGACATGATACATTTAGAAATAAAAAGAAAACGAGATTTTCGAAACCAACCAAGTTTAACTACAGCCATTTGCAGCTAGTACATTTCAAGGTTCTCCTTCAAAAATAAATAATCTAAACCTAACAAAACCTTTTAATAATCCCCCAAAAACCGATTTACCAGATAGCCAAGACATCAAGGGTGAAAAAACATTATATCAAACAGAAATAAAAACGCCGATCTCCCAGATTTCCCTGAATTTTAATTGAAGAGTTCTACAGAGTGTCCGATGATTTTAAATGATCCAAAATCAATTTTAAGTTCTCCAAGGATAAACAGAAAAAATGAGCATTTCCAAGGGTTTTTACTGTCAGTTTCCAAGTTTTTAAGAATCTGCTAGACACCCTGTTCTTAGACACTTAACTCCAGACTAAAAACCAAAACAATTAAGTCCGTTTTACCTGAACAAACAGTTGGCAAACTTTGTCAGCATCTGGTAAATAATCCTAAAGATGAATCAATTGCATAGTTTTGTTTTGAAAGGTCAAGTAGGAGCAACGGGAAATATTTTGGCAAACAGCGCATCCCCTGGGGTGGGGGAGCAATAGGTAAAATTAGGAAAATGGGGAAGAAATAAAGCGATTTCTATTGTTTCGCACCCTAAAACGTGAAGAAATAAGGAAAGTAAGAAAATCGTGAGGGGAAGAAATAAAGAGATTTTAGCCAAAATATTTACCGGTGAGTAAGAGTTAAAGTAGACAAAAATGCAAATGATTAGATTAAAGACCATTAAAATCAGCGCGTCAGTTGTGTGAAAAAATTCGACGAAAATTCGCATAACAGTTGTTTAGACTCCCATGCTCAATAGTATTCTACTTCCATCAACCAACACACGTTACGTAAAAAAAAAAAGAACTGGCGCCAAGAGTTCTCAACTTAAATCTAAAATATTCTCTTAACTTTTCAGGTTCCGACAGAAACATTTCGCAAGACAACAAATAAAGAAGAATATTGTTTGGAAAAGAAATGAAATGCAAAAGTTGTTTTTTAAATACTAACTTCCTTTACGACTGTTTCGATGAGAGTTTTTCGTTGTGATGGCGTGATCTTCTTCCAGGAGTCTTGAGTAGGACACGCGAAGAATGAACGAACGTCTTTTACGGTGGATGTCTAAATGTAAACAAGACTTTGAAAATAACATTGCAATAAATGCAAAATAAATGCAATAAATGTAAAAAAAATTTCAGAAAAAACGAGGAGCGCCCCTCGGGTCAGATAAGGTTAATATCGACTGAAGGTTATCAGAACTAAATTCAGGTTCGCGATAGATGATCGTCATTTTTGTCCGATCTTTGATTGTTGATTGGCCGAAATTTCCCAGTTATGTTGATAGAACAAAAAAAAAGCTTACTATACTCACATTTTGTCAGTTTTGTGAGCATCCCCCAACCCCTCTAACCCCCTAGAAATGCTTAATAGTTAACAGGAGAGGAGAACATAATAGAGCAAGACGTATCACTATCTTACCCTTATCAGCCTACAATATTTCTTTTACACCTCAATCGTCAGAGATAATAGGCGTTAAGCTATAATTCTGTCGTCCGGAGTTAAGAATCGGATTTTCAATTCGGCGTACTCATAGAAATACTGCAGTGAAGCAGGGTAGAAACTTTCGTTTTTCGTGCACACTTGGCATAAATTGATAATTATGCTGAATCAGCAATTTTTTTGACATTCCTGACCAGTTGATGAAAACATGACAAATCATACCATTTTCGTCATCTACTTTAATGGGTAGGGTAGGAACGTAGGGAATATAAATTCTAATACTGAATTAAATTGTCTAATTATTTCAAATTGCGGTCGTCCAAACATTTGGAGATGTTGCTTTTAGCAAACATTAGTGTCATATCTGTCACGAAAATAAATTTCCAGAAATGTTGCAAGATGTGCACGAAAAACTTATCTGTGGGATAACCCAATCCTGCTAAGTGAAAACGTGGGCAAAAATTAAAGCTGTTTAAGATAATACCATTGATAGGTATCAATTGAAATGTACTTAGCAACTATCAATCTTCAGATCGTAACTTTATGAAAGGATAGTGACTAACACAGCAGCTTAGTCAGTATTTTTTACCTTTTACTGCGGCAATGTTTACAGTGCCAAAATTTTATAACTCAGGTTACCCGAGTACGGACAGAAGAGAAGGAGATTTCCAATTAATAACGAACGCAGAGAGTATTGGAAATGGAAATGAAAATGGATATGAGGGGACATCATTATGTACATTCAACCCCCACTGGCGCCTACAGGGTTGCCACCAAATTTTTGAAGCCAAATTTAGGGAGAATTTTCCTGTCAATGATGATCTAAATCAATTTTTTATAGCTAAAATACCACTTAGTAGAGATCTTAAACCTTAGAATATCTCAGAGCTGATTGTCATAGTGAATACAAACAAATAAATATTCTGGCACATTCAAACTCTTTACGACACAACTAAATGCTCATCTATCATCTTCGTATACTTAATATCTAGAATAAAAATTATAGGTTATGATATTAATTCATTAAAAAATCAGGGATTTCAGGAGTTTTTCTTAGATTTTTAGGGGACTGACTCTTTTTTCGGGGGCCTTTTCGGGGGCAAAATTTTATTTTAGAGATATTTAGGGGTATTGAGGGGTGTCGGGGGTCTGGTGGCAACCCTCGCCTAGACTAATTGGGTTACCTATAACTTAACAGCGTTTTATACAGCTATGACTATGACTATGGAATGTATATACATTCAAGATGATTAAAATAACTGGATAATAGAGAAACGTATATGTATTATTAATCAAAAACAGACAACAGGTCCAGGTCAATAAAAGAAATCCGTATACAAAATTTAGTTAGTAGAAATCTTTAGAAACGAAATAAATCACTGTAAAAGACGGTATTGTGTCTAGATCTGTTGAGCTATTTAGTTATGATAGGAAATGTAGAATATAAGAATAAACAACAAATCAGTATAATTCAACAACAAAAAAAGATGAAATCCGGAATTCCCTGAAAACATCTTTTTTCATTCCATATAAATAATACATTCCCTGCAGCGATGAAGTAAGAACAAGGAAAAGTTATAGAGATATTTTTTACATACTAAACCAACAACGGACACGAAAATAAGAGCTTAAGATAATGTACAATGGAGAATCTTAAAATGTTTAGACATAAAAGATACTTACGTAAATCAAAGTAATTTCATTCCAAATGAAGACGAAAGACTATTAGTCGGAAGAGGGAAAATGAAGACCGGTTGATAAATTTGATTGGCCTAAATAAGGATCTTGTTTAGTTCCTTTTGGAACCATACTGACGAAAATATTGCTTTTATAATCAATTCTTTTTAGTTGATAAAAATCAAACATTTTTTTGTAAAAGTCATACTTTTATGGTAAAAAAAAAGTCGGCATGAATGACTAAATATTTGCTAGGTGATGAATATTTTTTTACCGAATTTCATCTTGATTATTCTTAGAGTATATTCTTATAAAAAAAAACGTGTAAATGACCAAATCTTTGCTTTGATTTTTTTTCGACCAAAATTTTTACCGAAATCTTTCTTTAGCAGCTGCCTTTTTTTGTCGTTTAAATTTGCTTTCAAAAAGTTAATAAATCAAAAGTTTAATCAACAAAAAGTGACTTATTTTGACTTCATTGATTAAAATCTTAAACATTTATCTTTTACCGATAAGGTAAGTTGATAGTTTCATAATACAACACATCCTTCTATTTTCTATTGTAGATATCCATTCTCATGAAACGTACATATCCCTAGTAGTAGCAGTAACAAATAGTGATAAGTTGCGATCGGCATGTGCATATAATATATTCCCGGCCTGCGCAACTAATGCGTGCTTTTAAATATTATCTCCATGCATATCTTAAAATAGTTTAAATATTTCTAAATCGTCTCGGCTCATAACCTCAAATTTTAAACTTCCATTTTATAATTTAATCGCTCTATGTTATCTACGTGGAATTCTTGTTATTTTTTAACGTTTTTTATTCTTTGAGGTTGAATAAAATTTTGAACTTGACCTCATAACAATTCCTGATAGTGACCAAATAAATAAAAAGATTAGATGTGATCTGAGATCGCTTGCTTAAATATTTCGGATTAAAAATATAAATATATACAATAAAATCAAAATAATAATAATAATAATAATAATAATAATAATAATAATAATAATAATAATAATAATAATAATAATAATAATAATAATTTACAACATTAAATATTGAAAGTTCAAAATCTACCCCTAAAAATAACAGATAAAAATAGTGATCATTAATAATCATCCATCACCTATAAATATTTTGGCCAAAACTTCTATTATCCAAATTTTGCTTATTTTTGTTGGCTAAAATACTTCCCGTTGATAATTATCAATTCCCCGAGTATCATCGTAATTCTGAATGATTTTCATTAACATCATTTTCAGACTTGTTACAGTCGTTTTGTGTTAACACAGGTCACAATCATCAGTGGCGAATCTGAAATGTATTAAATGTATTCATGAAGACACTCATTTAGAGCCAATATTTTTTCATGAATAGAATTAAGATATAAGAAGACAAATAAGTCCTGGAATCTGATCAATCTGGAATAAAATCATTTTTTGAAGATATTCAGGTAAAGAATCAGATCCGCCACTGATCAAAAACTGGACTTATGTGAATTTTTTCATTTTCTTTTTCACATTGTATATCACGAATGGAATAACTGATATAACTCTAGAGATAAATATCTTAGATAATGTCTTAACTTAATAAGTTTGAATTTAGTACGGCCAAACAAGATGTTAACAATGAAAAGTTGAATTATCTTGGGGGTAAAAATGTCAGGTAAAGTTTACAAGATGATAATATATTTATATCACTGCAGATCCTCATCACCATTATTTTTTAATTTCAGAATTGGAAAAATGACTTTATGCCAGACATTTTTTTAATAAAATAAATTATCAACAAATTAAAAAAATAAATTACAAAATTAACAATATACGTTTAACCATGATTCACGGAAATAACACGATAACTTGATTAGGGCAAATTGAAAAACAAGCATTTCGGCATCAAATTAAGAGTGGAAATCCGCAGACAAAAAACATTTGATATCAATAATACGAGATTGCGGAAGAAATCGTCTCAAAACGTTGTCAAATTTAGACTTTTGATTAGTATAGTTAAATATTACATCAACAAAAATCCGACTGGTTCATTTCAAAATAATATCATCATTGTTGACTTTAAGAAAACATCAAATTATGACTTTTTATATGAATCGATAACATTTCTGAATATGTAGTATTCAACCAATCAATAGTTTCTATGCCGAAGGTTTTTCATCTGCTCTAATTATTTGTGATCATATCAATTAGCTTCCAATAATTTGCGCAGTATTATTTCCGTGCAATAGAAAAACACCATAAATGTAGCCAATAAAAATCATTTATTTTTGCTCACGTGTCCCTCCCTAGTGTAGTTCCAAAATCGAAATATACAAAGCAATATACGCGTAGTAGTGTCAACAATTTTTGTCACGACTATGATTGACAGCCATCAATCACAAACCACGTCGCCATTTACATCACCGCACAATGTTTTTTTGTTAGTTGTAGTCATGGAAACGCCATCACATTATATCAATCTAGATAGAAAAAAAAAAAAGTCGATTTTTTTTCCAAAAAAAAGGAGAAAAGTATCTAAAAAATTTCAGACGAGAACCGCCGTCACCAGTCCCACGCTAAAGATATTATTTGACATTCACATTTTCTTAGAGGCAGAAAGTTGCATAATTAATATCTTGACTACGATAGAATATGAATAATTATGATAATCATGCAATGTAATGGAGTTACCATGAACAATAAGACATATTTTTTTGAGGTTGTTTAATTCACATGGAAATGAGACCAGATACAATGGTTGTATATATTCTCGGTTTCAATGTGTTCATTCATTTTAACTGGTTTAGAACACTTAATACCGAATATTCCCCTTGAAATGAGCTACATAAATTTGCATATTATTCGGCCGTTTAACTTTTTGAAGAAAGAAATTGGGTCAATAGTTTTTGAAGGGCACTTTTCTCCCCTTAACTTTCTCTTAAATATACCCAAATATTTGCTTGCTTCGCAATCCCCACAAAAGCCGCAGGTTGCTGATCGCAGCAGATCTAGAACATTCAATGAAGGTCACAAAATACGCGTGTGGTAAACCCAACTAACGACTCGTATAAATCAATCAGTGGCTATCAGCAGCATACGAAACGAAAACCTTATGAAAACTAAGAACAACATTTTGGGTACTGTAGTGCTACTAAACGCAATTGAAATCTTTCCTTGGCGGCAATAATTCTTTATGCAATGCTATAGAACATGGCATGGAAATACAGATAAAACTGTAGCGGCAGGCGATGACAACGGCAGTTAATTTCTGCCGTTGTTGGTAAGTTTCAAGCCGCTACAGCATAAAATTGAAAGCAAAAAAGTTCAAAATGGTTAATTCTTTTTCTTTTTTCATAACATAATGTACACTAAACAAATATATTACATATTTCTATACGCAAAACAAAAAAAGTATCGTTTCATCGATCTAAAAATGTGTTTTTTCTTTCTTTTTTCTATGAATCAACTGTATTTCCATCTTTGAGAAGAAAGCTGACAAATGGAGACATATACCGAATCTGTTATCCGCATATAATAAAAGAGTTCGAGTGTTCAGATTTAACACTATTTCTTTTAAATCTCGTTTTCGTTCTTCGCGAAGAAGGGCTAACCGTGAACACGTATAATAGCTTCTTACGACATGGTACATCGAGACCACGAATCCTGAAAATCGCAAATGGTTATGGTTAATGATTAATAGTTCATGGCAATTGTTTGTTCTTATGACAGGTTTGTATATGACATTTATATTAGATGCTTCTACCTAAGTCTTTTTAGAGTATAAACTAACTGACCATATCTCACATGGAATGGGTTGATAAAAAAAAAAAACAGCAAGGAAATAAGGAAGTATGACTAAAAGAGTAATGGAAAAAGAATTCTTCAGGAGCTCCATGAAGATCCAGCATAATCTTAACGTAAAGTCGTATAACATAAATATACGTATATAATACAAAATTCCGATTATTTCTTATTATTTAAGGTCACATTTTTTGTTATTTCTTGGGAGAAAATTTGTACTTTTTCAGTGCGTTAAAATAGTATAATTAAACAACATGCATTTCAAAAAACATTTTAGGAACTGTCCCAAAAGTTTGGATGAATTATCAATCACATTGTTTGCTTTCATTATTTCTGATTTGATAAAAAAAATCAAATAATGACATTGACCAATCAATTTCCAAATGATGTTATATTTCCAACCAATCAAGCGACAAAATTAGACAATCTTTTGAGACAAACCCTTACTTGGATGTATCTACATGTATAAAAGACAACATGCAAAGGTCTTCATCAATCTATGAGGCTTCCATTGTCCCTCTAAAGGGTTATCACATCATTTTGTCTGTTTATATTACTCTGTTTAAACTAGGCATCCTTTATTTTCATGTAGTCCTAAAGTTGGACGGACATAGATTTGAACAGATTGCAAAACATCAGAATCCCCCTCATGTTCATTCCCATCATCGATATGTATGATTGGTCATCGTCTTCCGGTCGAACAGCTGCATTTAATTCTTATGCCCGTGTTTCCATTGGGAACGTATAGAAAAGATCTTTTTAAATAAAAATTACTGGTTGACGCATATCGAATAGCGTTATGTTTTCGCGACAACACCGTCGCAAACTCTCTTCCCATTTTCACACAACAATTAAAAGCTCACAACCAATTAAGCTCTTGTTCATTAAATTAGTACCCGGCCGAGATTTAATATGGACCACTGACCTGTTTTTAACCCATTTCCCCTATTTTCTCTTCTGGGAAAAGTATCCTCCGTTCCTTAGAAATAGCGGCGGTCGCTTTTCCCCCAAAGACACAGGAAGTCCGGTCACTACACGAATAATAGTTCACATTATTATAAAAAACAAAAAATTGGGGGCCCAATCTTATCTATCAGGGAGGTCAACGGACACCGATCAATTCCTATAGTTAATTGACATTTTCCTATTCAATAAAAAATACACTGAGGAAGTATAATAAAAGTCAAGCCGGAACTCCCGACTCCCTTAGACACGCCTATTTCATTAGCATCAGGCATAATTAGCAAGATAAGAATGGACACTTTCATTAGAAACGGAGATGACGAAGCAACAAAACCTGGTAGTAAGAGGGTGGTCGATTTAGGATCTTTCTGGAATTTAGATAGAAGAATGGTATTGCGGTGTTCCCAAGGCGTTTTGGGAACCTAGAAAAAATCCTAGCTGACCTAGCAAAGATTTGTGAAAAAAACTTTTAGAATCGCTTTTTTCTCCATAAGGTCCCAACAAACTTTAGAACAAAAAAACTGTCAGGGAGCAATCTGATTTAATTTAAATTCTAGACTTCCCAAACACATTATGAAAATGAGATACTTCTGAGATACTCATGAGATAATTTTCCTTGAAACCAAATCGTTAAATGTATCAGAAAATTAACAAGCACCCATGAGAAACAAAGACATGTTCGTACAGAAATAAAAATATACGAACTAGGAATACTAGCAATGCCACACAAGCATCAATTGAGAAACTCAAGCAAGGTGAGAATAAAAATATGTTTCAGGTTAAACAAATATTGATGAAATGCGAATGATGCCGACATATGCGCTCGACTCTGATGTGACTTAGAAGTAGCGCAAACAAAGCTGGCGTCTGTACACTTCACTTAAGAAAACAACTCAATGTTGGACTGAGCTATTTTGTACGCGAGTAATACATCACAGCCTCAAATGGATTGTCTGCGAAGTATGGGTAGTTTCTCCCTTTCATTGTTTTCAAGTAGTTGATTGGTTCACTCCGAAGAAAGCCGGTAGGTTAACCCGTGACGGGTAGTCAGTTTTATATTGTAAGAAACACATGATACTTAAGCCATTGCCTCGATCAGCACGTAAAGAACTCGTGCATGACTGTTCCATAATAAGTGCAGCCCGTAAATATTAAACTTATGTAACTGCCTTTACTTGGGATGTACTTTTAGAATCAATTACACAAGAAAATTTGCTTCAAGGCTAACAACCAATTCGTGGAAACCAAACATTATATAGTATCGTCATATGCTCAATCACTTAACAGACAGTGCAGACGAAACGTTCACGCGATATTATTCATTTATGAGAGCAGGAAAGCGTTGTTTCACGTTAAAAACTCACATTCAAACTTATCTTTTATGGATTCTCAGCCTTAACGGTTGTTTAGGCAGTTGCTTATTTTGTGTGTGTATAATTTTAGTCCAAGAGCTATGTAAATGGCTGAAGAAAACAAGTACCGTAGTCTTTTAGCTCAGGCAATGCTTTAAGGCAATTTGAATATATGCATGAGACGAATCGATCACACGAGTTCATTCATTTAAAAAAGGAGGCAAGGAAAAAATGAGTCATTGATCGACATGACAACGAGCAAGAGGATGAGAAAGTAAAAGGTAAAACTCATTATCCTCTAATTACATTTAAAATCTGATTCAACTTCCACGATTTATGAAAATACTTGAAATTTCTTATAGACATTCCATTCTCCAACATCACTTAGTTATCAGGACCCGGTTGATCGAACGTAAGATATTTCCATTGTTATCGAATCAAATACAATAAGCTTAAACAGTGTTTAGCTTAAAACAGCTTTAAACATGCTTTGAAAAACCTGTCCCAATCAAGGACAGACTGAGTGTGCTCTGTTTAACACTACCATCGATAGAAACGCACTTAAAGGTGGAAGTAAAACTACCAAATGGAGCACCAAAATTCTTTAATTCTGTTAAGGATTTTCGACACATAATTTTGCTCTTTAATTGATTGATAATTTACACAATAAAGAATCTGTAAGGTTCTCCAATTTTAGAAATTCATATTTTTGATCAAACAATTTTAAACAATTTTAATCCATCTAAATATTAACTATTTTAACATTTTAACCAAACAATCATATTCTTGATGATGTAATTATCAACCAATCAAATGAAAAATTTATCTATAATTAGCAGACAATCCCCTAGAAATCAGTCTAAGACAGACTGGGGTATTTTCTAATTCACACTGCATATGTTTTAAACGCATAGCACTGAGATGTAGCTCTATGGTTGTTGCTCAGGGTCTTCAGAAATTGGTACCCACCCTTAATCCAGGGTATGAACACTATGAAATGTCCATTACCATTCCGTTAGAAATTAGTCAAGAACCAAGCTTCTACCCTCTCTTTTACACACTCTTACAGTGAATGAAAGAGACACAGAGGCGAGATTAAACACATTAAGTTAGTATGATTCCCTGTACTATTTTCCTGTTCGTCGCATGTCTATTACAACCACGACCCTAATCTTAGTGGCTAATCCATTAACATATCAAGTCACGTGATCTATCAACAGATTACTCACTCATCCGTCAGAGAGAAGAAAGTCATTGTAATGACATCCGGCCTGTGAACAGTTCGGCATTTCAGTATGTCATCACAATCGATGTAAGGAACCACTATCGCTCTACAATGCATGACATGGTACATCGTTAGCTCTCTCTCATTCTTTGATTGAATGATTGATTTCATACGAAAACCGGGATGTAGAGTCGCGTCACGCATGAGTATAGTAGGTTTCAGATCTGCTGGCTTATGAAAGCATGACTCGATAAATCATTTGTCGAAGAAACACTTTGAGTAGAAAGTTGAGAAAAAATAAATTTGTCTTACATAAAAACAAATGATGCAAAATAGCAAGTTTGGTCTCTGAAGACTCATTTGGTTGGTGGTAATCAGTTTTCCTCGCAATACCAAGTACATAAGTCTGCATATACCCCTGGCTAATGAAGAAAGACAAAGAAAAAGTCTGAAGATAATTACCTCATTAGCATCTCCATTCGTAACATCCTCTTTCAAAAGCGGCGAATCATTCGCTAGTCCCATCCCTTTTATTTGTAACGCGATATCATTCGCCGAAGATTCGTCGTCGTCATTTGTCGATTTATTGACACTAGTGTCGCCGTCTTCATCGTCGTCATCTTCCCCTTCGTCAGAGTCGGGATCCTCGTTGTCATCGAATGGGGCGAGTGTGTCGATACGACCGAAACTGCTCATCAATTCTTCGATATCTTCAGTTTGTTCGCCGAGTTGATTTCCTACAGGATAAAATAAAGGTGTTAAAACATTCAAATATAAAAACGAGGGGGTAAATCACACACTTGAAATCTCGTACGTTCTCCCAGGAAATTCTATTGTTCTCACTAAAGATTTACAGAAATCTTATTGTTTTACCAGAAATCTCGTACACCTTTTTAAGCAGTGATTTGTGATTTATGGCATGAAAAAGGAAGATGTGTTGAGCAATGAAGTACTGAAGTAATGAAGTACTTTCATTTTCACAAAATGTGGGTCAAATCGAAGGATCAGTGCACCTTACAACAGCAAGGTGACATATATATTCCCTGAAGAAAAAAGTTCCTTCAAAAGACCAAAATGGGACCACAAATTTCAGGATTTTCATAAAGAATTGACCTCTATATTATATTTTTCGAAATTCATAGATCTGATTAAGGTTTATGCTGAGGTCTAGTGCTACTATTTTGTTTCTTATGTCACCTGAAATTGAAACCAACGAGCAAGTAGTGGACCCACTATGGTAAAGAAGGGAAAAAGAGAGAGAAACTCGAGAAAGTGACCAAAACCCTCAAATTTAGGCCATTTTGGGCCCATTTGGCCCAATTATGGACCGCAAAAATTCCTTAGAGCAGAAAAACCACCAGTCCCTGCTAGATATCATAATTTTGTGTTATAAAATACAATATCAACCAAAACTAATGATTCAAAATTTTCAATTTTCAGACCGTAAAAATTGTTTTGAGCAAAATAACCAACCCGCCCCTGCTAGATTTCATAATTTTGTATCAGAATAAGCAATATCAGCCAAATCTAATAACACACTTTTTTTATAAGTATTTTTTTGGTTTCAAGATGATTATTCTTAACTTTTTGGCCAAATTCACCAATCCATACTCTTAGCATATTCTTAGTATAAAAATCATGTATAAGAGAAAGGATATCAGAATTTATGTCCTAAATCTTTGTTAATTCAATTTTTAGCCTTTTAAAAGGTTTTTTGTACATAAAATAGCCTGCTTTGTTTTATCACTTCTTTCTTTTTAACGTTATAACGTATTCACGTGTATAACGTGTGAAAGTGATCTGAGCATTTAATAGTCTTCTTTGTTTTATCATTTCATTCCTTTTAACGGTGTGAATATGCTTAGCTTGGCATAAATATTATTCTTAAGGAAAATTCAAGATGACGATATTCTTAGCATATTCTTAATTTTTTGTCAAATTTCATCTTGGATATTCTTATAAAGTATATTCTTATACAAAAAAGCGTGTAATGAACCTTATATAGAACATCCCATGAAAAGATACAATACGTCCACAAGCATATGTTATACACTATATTGCGCATTGCATCGCTAGTTACTGCATGTTTTCTTTCCCTCGTTCAAAATCAATAAGTAAATGTAACGTAACACAAACAAATATGTAAATAAAAAACCACATGGTCCTGCCCACCTTAATTGAAAGGTAAAATATCATATCGTAATTTCTCATTCAATGCATGTGAAGCACTGCTTGTCTGAATATCATCAATAATTGATCACTCAAAAATGTATCTTAACTGTGTGTATTTTGCTTCCTTCTGTGCATTTTGGTATTTTTCTCTCCTCATAAAACCACATTTAGTAATGGTTTTTTTGTAACATTTTTACATTATTTCAACTTTTAAATGTTTATGGTATTTCTAGTAAATCCATCTTTGAGGTAAAATCAGACAAATAATGACGAGAAAACATCACTAAGCAAACTTTTTTAAGATAAATTGAAATAGTCAAACGTCTAAAAGGATCTGAAATGAACCTTATGTATATATCTGCGTGTGTATAAGGTGTTCCATAGCATTACCAGTTGTTGCATACGCGCGCGCGTAAATGTAAATATACATTATTTATTGTGATAGTAAACAATGTCCTAATTATTATTTAATTGGGCACTAACGTTTTATCACATTTTAATGATGTTTTTCTTTCAATATGTATAAGTGTGAGTTCTTCGAATAAATTTTCATGCTCAAAGTATGCAAAACCCAGTGAAGCAATAGAAAAGTAATTAAGGCAAAGAAAAAAGGAAATTATAAAAAATAACTCCCACCCGCTCCCAGAGGTGCAGAATCTGATTGTTTTCCGACAAGCGCAAAATCCCGAGAGAATTTTAACCGGTGTCAAAATTGATTTACCAAAAGTACAATTCACTCCTTCTCAACTCTAACCCCTTTCGATGAGCATTCGCGAAATTGATTGATTCTGAACTTTTCATCCCTTACTTTAAATTGAGAATCAACTATTTCGAACGACTTTTTTCACCATTTATTTTAATCAGGGAACATTTCCATGCTCAAAAAACATACGTTAGGCTTAAAGAAATCAGTGAAGCAATTTCTATGAGAAATAAAGCTATGAAGAATAAAGTTATGGGTGTGAAAATCCAGGTCCTCATTCTCCCTGTTTCTAAAATTAGTCATCAAAGTCTTTCAAATTACTTTTCAAGCTAACCAGTATTTTTATACTCAAAATGATAAATCAAAACAGAGAAAATAATATACACAAAATTAATAAAATTAGTAAAGGGTGGAGTTTTTTTTTTCTAAATCTTCTACGTAAAAGTATCAGTAAGTAAAAAAGGCAGGCGCACATTTAGGATTTATTTAAGGCTGGAGATGAAGGTGAGGCTACAAGCCCGGGGGGGGGAACTTGATTGCAAGAGTGACAGGGGTGATCCGCACAAAATATCGGTCGTTAAAAATTTGGAGACTTAAGTATATGAAAATTATACCCAGTCAGAGACCATATTGATTGATTTTATACCCACTCTGATACTTGGATCCAACAAGACAAATCCATTCCACGATTATTTTTCTTCTCGTGCCTTTGAGAAAAGGGTATTTAAAGGACTATCTCACTTTTTGATTAGCCATTTCTGTTGGCGACAGGAATATGATATGTTGATAACTTTTTCATTTATTCCATACATTCAGAAACGTATACCCACTCGGATACTTTCGGATTGTAATACGAATCATATACCCTGAGAGCGACACTTATGGGGTGCGAAAACACACCCAATCTGGCGGCACAGCCAGTAACAAAATATATGGAAGTGCCCCCCACCCACCACGGGCTATTCACTTCGGTAGACCTTGCAAGATCCCAGTATATCTTTTTGGAAAAAATTTCCTGGGAGCCAAAAATAACGATCAATTATTATGGGGTTACCTTCAATCCTCATAGAAACCATGACGTGCATATATGTCAAGTATCACACTACACGAAATAATGTTATGTTAGAATTAGACAGGGTAAACTCTCTAACCATCTGCACCATCGGGGATCTAAAATTTTACTATTGATTTCGAATAGATTTTGACAAATTATCTCGAGAACAAGAATTTTCCAATCCATGCAGTTTTTTGGAAAATGTTTACAACACTAAGGACTTTAAGCCTAGGTCAATTTAGAATAAGTAATTGACAATATTTACTCAAAATGGCGGCAATATGTCGATTTTTCGATTTGTCATAAGATTTTGCACCTTTTTTTGAAGTATTTTCTAAATATCTCGAGAACAAAAGGTTTCCCGCACATGAAAATTTGTGTATATTATTCACAACATTAACCCTATTTTTAATGGGGGGGTAAATTTACCCCCCCTATCAGTTAAAGGTTAATAGCTCAAAATTAAAGTGGGCCGAAGGCCCACTTTTTA
>JAUKPT010000528.1:0-11954 GCA_032273505.1 Nanomia bijuga
CACTTATTTATGACAGTTGCTTTATGTTTTGGTTTGAAACTACAACTAACAATTCGTTTTTGAGTAGATACTTTTTTGTGGACGCACTGTAGTCTTAGTAAAGAGGTATAGAATGTTGTTTGGTGAAGAGCAGTTTATTGTTTAACTGTTTTAAACCTTAGTGTTTTGTTAATTTCTGATTTACCCAAGAAAGGTTGATAGATATCATCAGAATATAAGAATATTAGGTACAAAGGATTGGTGCCGATTGACATTGATCTAGAGTAATGAAGTTTAATGATTGATTGATTCAACTGTTCCAAAATAATTATCTTTATCATGTTAAAATCAATATATTTTCATATGTTACAAAAGAACAGGGAAAAAGGTATGAAAGTATAAAAAAAGGGTTCGAAAAGAATGACGTCAAATAATTATCAACACTCTTTCCGTGTTTCTTCGTTTGAAAAATTATAACAAACACGAGTACAGCGATGAAGTGACCCGAACAAACCAAGAGAAAGAATTAGGAGTTTGTCGAAATAATGTAATTGATATATATTAGATAGATGAGGATTCAGATTTCTTGTGTATTTGGGATGACTTTGGAGTACCTGAAATAAAGGTAAGTAATATTTTTTTTTCATTGACTAGTTTTAAATACGCCCTTTAGTTATCCGCGCGACGGGTAATGTGGTATAAATTGGTCAGACGACAAGGATACGACAGTTTTCTAGAAGTGCAGTACTTTTGTTATAAAGGTTTTTTGCCTTTGCCGTTGTGTGAGAAGCATCTCCCGCCAAACGCAGTTGGAGACCTAGACGAAATAACAATCTCTTGTTAACCACCCTTAAGAAAAACCATCCATCATCCTGCGACTAACGACTTCCCCGTATCCCTGGTAGGGCAGCTGACGGGTGATATGCCTCACTCAAGGACAACTATTGTTTTTTTCCGGGACTGCTTATTCCTTATTCGCGTATAACTTACATATCTGAAGGTCGTTTCCCTATCCGCCAACTGGAGAGTTGGTTGATGGGTGTGATTTTCACCACACGAGTAATCTTTTGTTTGACATTTCAATGTTTTATAGTCACTTTTAATCCTATGATAGCTACTCAGTTATTCTTTTAACGTATTGAATGGAATAAGCAGTACCGTTGGGAGATTGAACTGACTAGCTTTTTGAGCTTAATTGTAGGGGAGGGGGTTTAATAATTGAAGTGGATGTATGCACCGGGGAAAATTTGGTAAGGAGGGAGCAATAAAAACACTTAAGGTGCCAAGTGCTGATATTTGATGTTTTTAACCATTTGGGTCTCAATGACAATGGGAGTGGGGATAATTTAAAATTACATTGAGGGTGTAAAATTGAGGGTGTAAAATTTAAAAAAAGTGTAATTTGACCCCACCCCAATTAAGCACAAAAGAGTAGTGAATTATTTGGTTGGGAAAGTTTGCAGAAGGTTTGTCGAAACAACCAAAACATTGTATGATTTTGTTGGTGTCAGATAGGGTGTAAAACATACAGGTAAACAAAAAAACACAATAGGGGATAACCTACTTCAAGATACCGGTTTATATATAGTGTAGAATAACCCAAATCATGTATGGTGGGGTAAAGCATGGCATGCTGAATATTACACGGCCTGTTTCTTTGCTATGCACTTATCAGTTGAGGTATTTCCCAAAAAGCTTTTAAAGTGAAAAATCGTGCGCACGTAGTTATGATCAAAAAGAAGATATTTCGAAAAAAAGTCGGAGTAAATAAAAAATAAAATGATGGGAAAATGAAAAATTCTTCATTTTCATAAAATCCTATCAATTCTCTCGTTCCAATACACTTGAGGAGAAACAGTTTTTTTAAGGATATCTGAAAACTCCCTTTGTGATAATGCATTTTTTCTGAACCAACAAGACAAAACTTTGTTTGGGTAAGTTGACTTAGGTTTGAATTATCTAAGCAAACTGTGACCTAGAAGTACCTCAACTGAAAAGTGCATAGCAAAGAATTAGGCCGTGTAATATTCAGTAAGCCATGGGTAGAATTATACATGGGCAAGGGAAGCCACTCTTTACAATGAAGAATATATTAGTGCATGTTGTGTTTTGTGAATGAGACGGGTATTTTCTTTTTATTGTTTCGTGGATGGTACAGGTAGGTTCTGTTGTCATCCCATTGGTCTGTTGCATTCCGGTTGGCGGGGTGGGGGATTTAAGTATTTATTAAAAGCTTCGGCGAGAAGCAGCAAGGCTTAAATTTCTTTTTCAAACTTGGTCGGGAGGATTATCTGGTGGCCAGAAAATTGGCTCGCATATCATCCGTTGGTGTCAAAACTTTGAAGCCAATGCCACTTTCTCTCAATTAAGTACAGGTAACTATCAAAATAATATAAGAAAAAAATAAGTTAGTGCACAGTAAGACAATAGGTTCGACTAAAAAGTATGGGTCGGATATTTGTTGAAATTAGTCGGATAATATCTGAAATCCGACCGTTATTTTAAGTCTTGAGAAGTGCTGGCGAGAACCAGTGTTTGCTGATATTATCAGTGGGGATAAATACATAGTACCTAAGAAGGCCATTAGGTCAAAGTCTTATGTTTGAGAATTGACCCTGGTGCACATCAGAAGGGGAAAAGTAATTATTCTCTCAGATAAAACATACTTAGGCACTTTAGACAGTAAAGTAAAAGAGCATGCCAAATTCAAGGCCACGTGCGACGCTGCCGTATCGATTTATTGATTTATCTGTCTGACGTCAAATGAAAACAGATGCTATTGAATACTTGTTTTAAAAATCACATTCATAACGCGACAAAGAAAACGAAATGCGACACGGCAAACAACAGGCTTAAATGAACAAGTCAGCAAGAAAGAAGATGTGGGTAAAAAAAATATTTGTGATTACTTTGATGAAACAAAGAGCATTGCCAAAAGGATGAAGGTAAGAATTTATTATTGACTTTTATTTTACTTGACCGTTCGCGTTACGACTGGAGTTTTTATGAGATCGGGGCTTGTTCGGCTTTGCATTAATGCATACCATATATTCCATATTTTTGGTCCTATGAATCATTGATCATTTTATTGCATTTCATAAAACAAGTGGAACTGTGAGGAATTGTTAGGGGTAAAAAAACATACTTGACTATCGGTTCGCAAAAATACGTTATTCTGTACGAAGATACAGTTAAACCGCTTACAATTAGTGATTATCACCATCGGCGGAAAGGTTGTTCGCCAATTAAAGGTTTTTGCAGAGTATGTGACTCTTGAACATTAAGGTAAGAGAATTAAGATGTAAAAAAGTTATGAAGGCTAAAGTCTGTAAGTCCGTGTCTTAGTGCCCCGGGGGCTTCAAACATTTACAGGGGTTATTACTTTGGACAAGAATTGGGGCGATTGTTCGTAAATAGTCGAACCCAAGTAAAAAATGACTGGAAAACATTTTTTTTATTATTATTTCATCGGAGTTGAGAAAATCTTAAAATTAACCGTGAACGTGACTTTTGTGAACAAATTGACATCCTAGATGAGCGTCAATAGCCGAGTTCTAACGTTTGACTCAGTCGGCTTTTGGGTTTTTATACAGCTTTGCATAGCTATGTGTAGCTTAATAACTAGGTCCTGACTTCCTATACTTGTAATATCACCACCTGTTTCTCTGAAGAAAGAAAAGACATCATCTATCAAATCTAGACTTCCTGGCTGAAACCTCTAACTTTTTCAGCATAGTGGGTTCGGAACTGGTCTGTATTGCGTTGCTTTTGATATGAAACTATTTAATGGTTCAATACTGGGTTATTTTGTGTCAAGGTACACCGATTACAGCTTTGCAATACTGAGTTTCATCTTGGGGGAGGGGGGGATATTTTAATGATTCATTGATTTATTCATCCATAGATTGATTGATTGATTGATTGATTGATTGATTCTGTTCGAAAAGAATGACGTCAAATCAAATTGAACATTCTTATATTATCTGTATGTCCGTTATAAACGAGTACAGCGAAAAAGTGACACGAGCAAAACAAAAAAAGGGTATAATCAGGAGTTACTTAGTACTAGAAGATATTTGATAACAAATAAAAGTTTTCTTTTCTCGTTGAGAAAGCGTCGGCGTACTTGGGATAAAGAAGGTAAGGAAGTGTTTTTTTCATTTTATACTTTTTAATAAGTCAGTGGGCTTAATATACTTTTCGATAATACTTTTTGTAGGCTTAAAATAGGGAGCTTGGTCTTGTGAATGAAAAGTCTTACGGTCTTGCTGCATATTATATATTCGGGAGTTTTTATGTTCTTTTTGAGTTGGTCTTTTTACGTTATTTACGGTTTATACTTGGTGTAAATATGTTTTTCATTCTGGCTAAACTTTTGGTCCTAAGAACCATTTAACTATATTGTTTCATTGTTGATTTTACTGGTCTAAAACTTAGACACTTTCGGTTCTATAAACTATTTAACTATATCCTTTCATTGGTCATTCCAATGGTCTAAAACATATACACTTTCGACTTTGTTCGACCCTGCTCGGATTTGTTCGCTGGATAAAGTCGACCGCTGTCATACAAATTCAAGTGCTGTAACTACAGCGCGGGTTTAGATCACCAGAGTTACAACACCTATTTGCGAAAAATCGAGTTATATTTGAAAAATAATAAAACTATTACCGGTTACAATGGACTTACGCCAATGTGGAACAACAATAAACAATGGTTACTCAGCTCGCGGTGAGGCCTATCTGATGACATTAGATTAGACATAGAGAAGAGAAAATATGAATATAAAAGCAGAACGCTTACACTAAAGTGGGTAGTAAAAATATTTACGAATCTTCGCAATAATGAATCATCATAAATTGTTGGTCCTTACTATTATTCAAATTAATCACTAGACTCCGATTCGTCCCCAAAGTTTTAAATGTTAAATGTGTTAAGATTTAAACCAAATA
The DNA here is from genome assembly GCA_032273505.1 of Nanomia bijuga. Lineage (NCBI taxonomy): Eukaryota > Metazoa > Cnidaria > Hydrozoa > Siphonophorae > Agalmatidae > Nanomia > Nanomia bijuga. The sequence continues at coordinate 4,932 of JAUKPT010000528.1, forward strand.
TCAGGGTTGAAATTTGCTTTAGATTTCAGTAATTTTCCATTACCATTTTCAAAGGACTTATGAGAAGATTATAATTTAGTCTCTGTTTATGATGAGATCTAAATTGTCAAATGTCAAATGTTAAGGGCGATCAGGAAACACTACCAAACTTGTTTCACAGTTTTCTTTGTCTTTCTATATTCAGAAGAACAAATGAACTCTGAAGAAACCGTATGGTAAAGAAAAGATCGAGAGCTTGATGGATTTTATGTATGACTACAGCTTGATGTTTAACCTTGATGAACAAGACAAAGTTAGTGACATCATAATTCTGAAAAAAATAACTCAAAATCATTGTGTCTTTTATAGATAGTGAAATATTTCATTTAGATTAGGGGTTTCAACCTATGGATCAAAAACGGGCTTACCAATTGATAGTAGTTGCTAATTTTAGAATAGAGCAATGCTTGCTTAAGCTTAAATGAAGTGTCTATGGTTAAAAAAGATAATGGATTTCCAAGAATTTTGACGTTGTTCTAAATTGAATTAAGACCTATTTTGTCAGTTATTTTTGCTTAAAGAAAGATGGTATTGGAATACTTCAAATAGGGTAAAAGAAAAAGACAATGATTAACGAGAAACGCTACCAAACCTGTTTCAACAGTTTTCTTATTCTTCTATTATGATAGAAAATGAATGGACCGGAGAAGCTGGGTGGTGTATATGAAAGATTGAGAATACTCATATTTTAAAGAATTTTGTGGCTGAAGACTGGTTGATTCTGATCGGTTCTTGAAGTTAGAATTCAAAATCACTGTGTCTTTTTTATAGACAGCAAAAATTTTCATATAGATTGGGGTTTAATCTATGGATCAAAAAGGGCTTATATCAAGAAATTCTAGTATAGAGCAATGCTTGTTTAAGCTAATATGATTTTTAATAAGAGTGTCTATGGTTAAAAAAGATAATTGATTTCCAAGAATTTCGACATTTTACTAGATTGAATCAAAACCTATTTTGCCAGTCATTTTTTCTTAAAGATGGTAAAGATGGTAAAGATGGTATTGGAATACTTCAAGTTGGGTAAATAAAAAAGGGTGATGATCAACACCGATAAACGTTACCAAACTTGTTTCATCTCAATTTTATTCATTCGCTTTTCTTCTATGATAAAAAAATGAATGGACTGGAGAATCCGGTTGGGGTTTATGAAAGATTGAGAATACTCATATTTTACAGGAATTTATGGATGAGTACTGGTTGATGAACAAGATAGTGACATCCTATCGATTATAAAAGAAAGAATTTAAAATCATTGTGTCTTTTATAGATAGTGGACTATTTCATTTAGATTCAAGGTTTCATCCTGTGGATCCTAAAAGGGCTTTCTGCAGGAATTATAAATTAGAATGTCTATGGCTTCAAAATGAGAATGGATTTCCAATATCAAGAAAGATGGTATTGAAATACTTCAAGTTTGGTAAATAAAAAGGGTGATGATCAACACCGGGAAGCTATACTACCAAACCTGTTTCATCACAAGTTCTACTTGGGTTTCCTAAATAATGGAAACACAAATAAACTCTTGAGAAGCCGGATGGTTAACATGAAAGATTGTGAATAACCACATTTTGATTGATTTTATTAAGGATGTATTCTGGTGAAATAAAAATCGTTCCTGAAAATAAGAATTCAAAATCACTTTCATTTTCATCGTCTTCTTCTTCTGAGAGAAAATGATGAGTACGTGTAAAGAGTATGAAAAGCAAAATGAAGTAGAAGTTGTTGTGTTTTAGAAGGAGGATATAGAATTAAATTTCAAGAAAGAATTTTGTAATTTTACTGAATTGGATTAAAATCCGTTTAGTTTCTTTTTTTGTGTTAGTGGAGTATAATAATAAGATTATTATTATGAGAAGACTTCATCGAAAAACCATATTACCAACAGAAAGACGTCAAAAGAACCATTTTTCTTAATTTTTCTTCGTCATCTAGTTTTATTCGCAAATCCAGCTGATGCAAGAAAAATAAAGAAATTGGAGTAGATTTATTTAGATTATGTTGATTTTCTAGAATTTAGTCATTATAATGGTTGAAACTTCTTTCAAAAATCTTTTTGAAATCCTCTGTTTTCACTTTCGGCGGAGTCAAACTAATTTTCGGTAACATTATATTTCCACTATATATTTCATTTAAATTCATTTACTGCATTGGATTATAAACCGTTTCAGTTTTTTTATTTTTGGTGAAATTTCCACTGAAAAAGAAACAAGCAACTGAAGGATTATTTTATTGAGAGAATCCTTTATTCTTATCTTCCTTCTATTATTATGGATAAGAATCTCCTTATTCATGAGTTGAGAAGAAGTGGATTGTATAGTGATTTAAAAATTCATAATTTTTACTTCAGAAATATTTAACTAGAAATTTTATGCTCGTCGGAAAAAAGAGCAGGTACTCATCTGATTGGGGAAAGATAAAAAGAAAAGATAATATAAGATATGCACTTATGATGGAACAGTCTTGCAAAGTCGATACGGGCTAATCAAGGCCACGACTTAAGTCTTAAGTCCCTTCTAGTGTTTCGTCAGGTACCAACAAACTACCAAATTTCCCTCATATAACATGCGTTGTCCCGGTTGAATTGCGATATAGATTTTGATCAATTCACATTGTTTGAGGCTATTTTCTCTCGGTCACGGTATCTCCATATAGTTCTATTCATACCGCTACACCGAAATATTGACACGAGAGAAATTGATAGCACGAGCATGAATTGATCCCGGATTGCACCAACGAGAGGTAAAGTTGATCTCCATTACAACACAATGATAAAATGACTAATCATTGATGGATTTAATCTAGGATATAGCTACTGATTTGTGTTCAGCAACAAAAAATGAATATTGACGTCAAAAGGACCATATATCTTAATTTTCTTCATCACATAGATTTATCTTTATTTAGGTGAAGATAGGTCAGGCCCTGTCCTTGATTAAACTAATTATCTTCTTATTCCAATGAATAAGAAGATGATTAGTTTAATCAAGGACAGGGCCTGACAGGGTCTGGTAGCATGGCAGCGCACGCTTGCAAGAAGGTACGGACTTTGCAAGAAGAGGACAATATTTTCTTTCAATTCTCAATATTTAAATTTATGTAAAATACTCATGTTAAAAAAATGTGCAAATAGAAATATGCTTGAGAGATGCTTGCAAGAAGAAAAATATTTTGTCGGACACACTGATCAAGGGTACTTGCCGATTTATGTTCAGCCTTTGATTTCGTCCGTTCGAGCTGAACAAATACTAATGAACAGATACTAATTAGCTTGAATACAGATGTATTTGATGTTAACCACAAAAATGTTATATTGTCACGTTAAATAACATACGTATGTTTTGAATTGGAGAGTTGCAAAATGGAGAATTGCAAAATGTTGCAAAATCTTGATTGTTTGCTATTGTTTTCAGATGCGTTAATAACTAGAACACCATTTTTAAAGGTGAGATTTTCTGAGGCGATGCACGAGTTTCACCGCATTTTTTTTTACCAGTGCTACCTGTGGTGAACAAGAAATAGCTGGTGAAAAAAGCTCAATTTTAGGGCAACTAGATTAAGAAGAAGAATAGTTCATTACGATGATAGATGCATTAAGAATTTTGTTATGGATGAAACTTGTTTTCTAAAGTTAGGTGACTTAATGCAATATCAATTTTAAGTGATATAACTGTTCACCATACGCAGTCTCGTAGCAACAAAAAATAGAATTTGACACTAAAGAGACTACATTTCTTCATTATTTTTTCGTCAGCTATATTTAGCTTAATTTAGTTAATGCAAGAAAAAATTAAGAAATTGGAATTAGATAGAAGATGGAAGTTCTATTTGTTAGAGGATTTCAGGCTTGTCAGTGTAGTGCGATCGAGTCGACCGCGATCGCGCAATGATCGCGCAGAATTCTTCAGCGCGCTCTTGAAACTGATCACGCAAGGGACAGAATCTTAAATTTTGGATCGCGTAAAAAATGACATACTTTGCTTTCAAAATAAAATATTAGATATTATTAATGTTAATGGTCCTAAACTTCTTTACTTTCGACATTCTTTACATAGAATATGGATGGGTTGTACCGATTGAATAACAGCTAGTCCAAAACAAACTCGATCGTGCAAGAATTGTGCGCGATCACGCACACATTTCCTACTGACAGGCCTTGTATTTTCAGGAGTTACTGACCCTTCAACTAAGATATTTGTTGACTAAATGTTTGATGTTTTATATGCTTGTTTTTCTAATCTGTTACTGTCAATTTGTAAAATTCACCAATTCTTGAAATCCACTTATCAATAAATGGTCTGTTCCATAAAATTTGCGGCAATATGATATTTGACTGCATGAGTTCAATATCCCATTTTTAAAATAGAAATTTATCTAGATAATCCATTTTGTAGATTCAAAATCAATATTTGCAAGAGAAAATTGAAATAGATCAGGTTTGAAGTGATTTAATGCTCGCCATACCTCTTCTTGTAATCTGTTACCGTCAATTTGTAGAATCCACCAGTTCTTGAATTTCACTGTTGTCAAAAATTGGTGGAATCATCAAATTGGCTGTAACAACATAATTGACTGCATGAGTTCAATGTCACATTTTAGAAAAAAAGATTTAGTTTAGCATAAAGGATTTCTTAAGTAGGCTATGATGATACCACTGCACTTGAAACTTTTGTTGGTACTTTCATATTCATCATAAGCTAAAAAAAGAGAATAAGAACGATATCATCTGAGTACACTTAAACCAAAGGGGTTTACATTATCCATTTTTTAGATATTTGAAATTAATCGTTGAACCTTGATCTTTATAAATAAGTTGAGTTGTTGCAATTCAATTCCAAGTGGTTTATTCACTCGCCATGTCTTCTTGGTAACCTCTCTGCTACTGTCAATTTGTGGAATCCACCAATTCTTGATATCTACTTATGTCAAGAAATGGCGGAATCTGCAAATTGGCTGTAACATCATTTTTAAAACAAGAAATTGATCTAGATTATCCAATTTTTCAATATTTGAAATTAATCGTTGAAACTTGCTCTCTATAAACAAGTTGAGTGTTGCAATTTCAATTAGCAGTGGTTTATATGGTCTATTTTTTTTACCGGCGTCGAGCGTCGATTTTTTGGGCGTCAAAGCCTTTATAAATCAGACAATAATGAAGAAGAACGAAAGAAGGAAAGATAAAATGATTATAATTATTTTACCACAAGGATCTCTCGTTGTAGTTCATATTCGCACGCGTACAAAATGATTCTTGATGTACACAGGATGTTTATTCTGTGTTTTGAGGTTTTCAAAGTTCGTTCAATTATTCTTTGCAAGATATCACCGACTAGCTAACATTGAAACTACCATTGAATATCTTTTTAAAACCCTGAAACCATAGGATATTGGAAAACAATTAAATCAGTCGAGAATACTCATAATCCTTTATCTTTTGCTTTGACACAGAGAGTACTAAAGAGCCTAAGCAGTTAGGGTTAAAAACGTGGCGTGTCTTTTGAAGTGATATTTGCCTCAAGTTGTGGGAAAAATCAAAAATTGAAGCACTCGAAACGCATAAAAGCACATAATTCTGGACCTAATTTGCCAGAGTCTTTGTCTTATCTTGAACCCAGTTTCATACTTCATAGAATGCACTGAATGCACTCCAGATCCGCCGACCATTTGAATTGTAATCAATGATTATCAATCTGCACAGATTCTAGATGTTTCTTCAACCTTTTCGTCTTGCTTTATACCTCTAAATTATAAAGTAATGCAGAAAAGAATGAAGAAACTGGAATTGAATAGAAGGAGAAAAATACAGAAATATCAATAATGATGTATTTGATTTCTGTTTCTCAATTGCGCTTTGCACCAGTAGAGCGTGAACAGAATGGAAAGAGTTAAAGATGACATCTAACAACATCTAATTTATCTTTCTCTACTTTTATTACATATGGACTACTATAGTGATGAAACTGGAGAATCTAAATTCGATAGAAGATAGCTTATATAAAAAAAATAGAATAGAATAGAATAAAATAGAATAGAATAGAATATATTTTTCTCTCAAAAGATGTTCTATTTACAAGTACCGCACATATCGTACATATTCACAAGTCTATATATATTAGTTAGCTTATATACGGTATGTTACATATAATACACACTTTTTTTCATAAGAATAGTGTTTTTTTGGTTTCAAGATGAATATTCATAACTTTTTGATCAATTCCATCCTGATTTATTCTTATCATATTCTTACTACACACATCGTGGAAGAGGTTGAAAGTTGAAGGTTAATAAAAATTCAAGATGACGATATTCTTAACATATTCTTAATTTTTTTGTTAAATTTCATCTTGGATATTCTTATAAAAAAAACGTATATACACAAAATCTTTCAGCGGACAAAATGTTCGGCACCAAGCAAAATTCTCTGCCCTTTTGTCCGCCGAATTTTTGTTCGATAAGATAAATGTGTGCTATATGTCATGTACATAGTGTATGCTATATGTTAAGATTTCATTTTATGAAAAAGTATAACGACAAATTGATATTTTGTTCTTATTCCGGGAACATGGAGAATATGGAAAAATTAATTTCTATCAATATTTTATCACAGAAGAGGAATCAGAATATTTTGGTATTTGAAATAAGAACGAAAACTGGAAGTAAACGTTGACTTAAATAGAGAAAAGTGGACAATTTGAATTATATCTAACCAGATGCTTCATATTCTACAACTCCATGAAAAATGAAAAATTCTCATTTTTTCTATTCAAGAAATATAATTTAAGACATCATTGATAGAAAAAGGTCTATAAGTTGAAATTGGGATTTGTTCGAATCTTCAAAAACGAAATTGGGATCCACCTGAAAGATTTAATTTGATGAAATTTCTCCAGTCTTGCCTTCGTCATCGCTGTATCTATTACATAGCGATAATGACGGTAAAATTGGAGAGGTTGAAACAATTTGATATAAGGTTGAAGGTAAAAA
>JAUKPT010000529.1:0-19426 GCA_032273505.1 Nanomia bijuga
TCTTGCTGCGAAAGTCTCTATTTTGGTCTCTATTCTCAGGAAACATGGTCTCTATTTGGTCTCTATTAGAGACTTTATTTATAAAGACCTAAGTTCTCATCACTGCTAAATTGTATCTTAAAGATTTTGATTGATTCACTTAAGAATATTGGTTGAAAATAACATCATCGAGATTTTGATTGGTTGAAAATGACATCATCGAGATTTTGATTGGTTGAAAATGACATCGAGATTTTGATTGGTTCACTCAAGATTATTATCATGAGTTTTAGTTTTAACAAAGTACCAAATTATGATATTTTGAAATCAACCAATCAGATTCTTGATGACATACCTTTTAACCAATCAAATTTAAAATTTACCTATAATTTGCAGACAAACCCTTCAGTCACTACAGTTTTTTGTAAATATTGAATCTTGAACCATCAAAAACCTTGGCATGTTTTGCTTGTATTAGTTGAAAGACTATTTTATTTATTAGAGTTGGGTCAGTTGACTTAAAACAATTTTTAGAGCTAAAAATTACATCATTAAAGTTTTTGCTTGGTTCTCTGAAAATATCTTTTATTTTTAGTCTTATCAAAATATCAAATTGTGACATTTTGAAATCAACCAATAAGATTCTTGATGACATAATTTATAACCAATCAAATGGCAAATTTAAAGCTAAAATATTGTATCGAAATCATCTTGACATTTTGAATTGAACCAATCAGATTCTTCATGATGGCATTTTGAACCAATTAAATGGCTAATAAACCTATGCAGTCTCTTCTACTATTTTGTTTCTAAGTAACTTGAATTAAGTGAATTAAATGGCTAACGAACCTAAAACTTGCATCTACTTATACAAACTGCTGAACTTTCTTTCCTCTTTCTTCTATCTTTTGTCTCTAAGTACGTCATTAAGATCCTGAATGGTTTAGGTAAAAATTTAATCACGATTTTTAGTCTTAATAAAACATCAAATGGTGACATTTTGAATTCAACCTCTTAGATTCTTGATGATGTAATTTTAAACCAATTAAAGGGCTAAAAACTCTATGATTTGTAGACTGCTGCAGTTTCTTTTGTCTCCAAGTAACTTGAATATTTCAACTAGTACTTTGTTCTTAAAACTCGTCACCATGGTGATTCTGATAGTTCGATGAAGAAAATGTCAATTGTTTGTTGTCTAATTGTTGTCGTTGAGTTAATAAAAAATACATTTTGAATGACGTTTTAATTTTGTGCTTCATCATGTTTACTTCAGTTTGGAAATATTGAATATAAAAATGATTTTTGACAAAGATAGCGATTCTCATGATAACGATAATGATTATGATAACGATGCTATGATTCTTAGTACTTGTTATCTTAAGATTTACTATTGGACTGGTTGGAAATTTCTGTAATATGTAATAAAGAAATTACAGTTCTGTCAAAATCTTTAACTCAAAATCATAAAATCAATCGAATTTAAACCAATTAGATTCTCAATGATGTAATTTACAACCAATTAAACAGCTATTATGATTAAATTTTGGAATTTTATCTGAGTTCCTTAAATGTTGGATTGCCAGCAAAATCGTGTTTTCTTATTTTGGTCTATTGATGACAATTTCATTATGTTTGTTTAATATTTACTTCAAGGAGAATCATTTTTGATTGTTTGCTGATTGATTGGTTATTTAAAAATTGTCACAATTCGTACTCTTGTCAAAACTCAAAATCACAAAAATAATTCTAATTGAACTGGTCAGGTTCTTTGATGATGTCATTTTGAACCAATCAAATGGTAAATTTTACCAATAATCTGTAGACAACCCCTCTATTGATTGGTTAGAAATTACATCATCAAGATTTCAATTGGTTCACAACACAATTTCACCAAAAGTTTTAGTTTCAATATAAAACATCAAATTGTGACATTTTTAAATGAACATTTTTAAATGACATTTTTAAATGAACCAATTAGAATCGTGGTGATGTAATTTTCAACAAATCTATAGTCCCAATTAAAAATTTAGATATTGGTATGTTTTCAAAACATGCTGCTGATGATCCCAGTGTGCCTGCTGTTCTCGTTGACAACCGTCTCCTTTCAAACTGCTAATTTGCACATAGCCCCCTTCACAGCTGTGCCTGTCTTTTTATATTTATTGTATGTAAATTAACTGAAGAAACTAACTAATTTCATAATTCCGTCATGTAAACAAATTCACTTTAAAGTCGTTCGACACTAACGAATCCATAACATTGTAGAAGTTTTTTATATTGTATTGTTTTCTTTTTTCTTTTTATTCCAACTGACGATCACAAAAGCGTGAAACAGACTGTTTTGGAAATAATTACTACTTTTATATTTAATATTATATGTTAATTATGAATTTGTTTATGGCTCTAGGGTATTGTTGGCAGAGTGAATTTCTGTTCGATTGGTTAAATATTAATTCATGGAGGTTCTTATTGGCTCAACTCAAAATGCCATCATTTGATGTTTTGTAAAAAAACTTAAAATGTTGTTTATAATTAAAAGTAAGCCTAACAGATTATTCATGAAGTAATTTTTAACCAATCCGAATAAAGCATGATGCCTGATAAATTTCTATAAGAAAAGAGACAAGAGAATTCTTTTTATCATATTCAAGTTAGATTTTATTTTCAAACATGTTGTGTTCGATTAGTTGTTTAATCTGCACTGTCACCTACTGTTCATTTGCATATAGCAAGTAATTTGTCAAAGTACGGTGATCGATTAATGTACCAGGAGTCTAGAAAACATTGTGTAGGAAGGAGTTCAGTTCTTATATTACATTGATAATTAAATTTTATTAGAGTTGATAATTAAATTTATTCAAATATTGTCTACAAATTATCAATAAATTATCAAGATTTGTTTTCTGTTGATGGACACACATCTAAAATATGCCCTCAAAACATAAAAACTTTACACCATTTTCTTTTCTTTTCTAAAAATCATTTTTTCACAATGGGTTTCTATTTTTCTTAATTCTTAATTTTAAGAAAGCCAAAATTAATAGAGTTGTTGTTTATTTGTCAATGGCTTATGTTGACATGATGTGCTAAATTGAGGATTGTCTACTAACTATGGGTAAATTTCTAATTTAATTGGATGAAATAAAAAATTGCACCAAGAGTCTAATATTTCATCATTTTTGGTAAACCAATCAGATTCTCAATGATGTAATTTCCAACCAATTAAACGAATAGATTTTTTCAAAATTTGTAGACAACCTCTTAGATAGAAAGACAAATATTTGTTGCTATGGTTAGTTAGAATATGATTAACACATTTAGACTTGATAATTACCTAGTTCAGCTGAATTGATCTTTTTCATAATTTTTTTCTATAGATGTTTCGTTTAATTTATTTTGAAATTAGATACTATTGCAAAATTTCTGAAATTTTAACTGTTTAATTTGTTAAAAATTACAGCATCAGGAAGCTAATTGGTTCATTCTAAAATACCACAATGTAATAATTTGTTAAAATCGAAAGTGATGAAATTGTTGCTCTACATAAACCAATCAGAATCTTGATGATGTAATTTCCAACCAATCAAATGATTGAATTAGCCATAATTATATCAACAAACTTTCGATTTGTTAAAATAATTTGATGTTTCTTCAAATTTTAGATTAATTTTCTTTGTTTTTATAGATGTCATTAGACCTTTTTGAAACAATACAAAATGACTTTAATTATACAATTAATCAAATTTATTTAACTTTTCTTTTCAGTGAAAAATAAACTAAGCAACATGACATAGACACACATGCACACACACATGTACAACATACTACCAACAACAACAACAACAACAACAACAACAACAACAACAACAACAACAACAACAGAAGATGTCTATATCAAGGCAACAGAGCTTGAAATGGGATCCAAAGTCTGTGGAGATTCGTACAAAATCAGTCGAGAAGACTTTGGAGCCCCTTATCAGGCAAGTCACAACCCTCGTTAATCACTACAACCGACAGCAACGAAAAGGATATTGTAAGAAGAAAGCTCACCAACTTGTGCGTGACATTGCAAATGCAACAAAACTATTAGTCGAGGTGGGCGAAAGTATTGCCGAAGACTTCACAGAGATGCGAGAACCTATGCTCGAAGCATGCAAGGAAGCAAAAGAAGCTGGTGATACGATGAACGTTGCTTCAAATGTGTTTGCGAATGACCCGTGCAATCCACAAAAACGCAACTCAATGGTCAGAGCAGCACGTGCGTTACTTTCATCTGTGACTCGACTGTTATGTGTTGCGGATATGGCTGACGTTCAACGTCTTCTTCAACGTATACAAACGGTAGATGAGCATCTTAAAAGTCTTGTAAACATCGGCGATATAAGCGAACTGATCACAAGTTTTAAAGAGTATGGAAATGACCTCATCGATTTAGCACGACAATCAGGTCAACGACAAGCAGATCTAAAAAATCAACGATACAGAGATGAAATGGCTGCAGCACGATCGTCTCTGAAGAATTCAAGTAGACTTCTATACACAGCATCGAAAGCATATATTCGTCATCCTGAAGCTGATTCTGCACTTGAAAATCGTGACTTTGCAATAAATGAGCTTGATGATGCTTTGACAACGATAGGTGAAGTAGCGCAAGCTTACGGGGATGGAATGGAACACAAATTTGAGAATGGTGGCTCACTAGCTCTGTTATTTGATGAATTACTTGCACACACTAACCATGATTCTGAAGAATATTACCAGAAAACATTACAAAGAGACATTCAATCACTCGTTGAGGAAATCGTTGAGGGATGCTCTCACATTGCATTGACAGTCAATGTTACTGATTCATTAAGAGAGAAGATTTACGCTGAATGTCGAAATATCAAAAACACTTTAAAAATTCTGCAAGAGACATGCGTTGATCCACATGCAGGAAACCTTTCAGAAATCGAGGCTGCACGATTGAGTTTGCAAAGAAGAACAAAGGACATTACAAAACTTATACAGACCTGTATTATTAGCAGTGTAGTGGATTCATTCTTAGGTACAAATGTTCCACTTGTGTTGTTAGTGGAAGCTGCTAAGGCAGGAGACATAAAAGAGATCAACACACATGCAGCCGTCTTCCTTGACCATACAGCTAAAATCGTGGAGGTGGCTGATCTCGCTTGTTCGATCTGCAGTAATGCAGAAGGTATCAAAATGGTGAAACTGGTCATACAACAAATCGGTGCTATCAGTCAACAAGTGGCTAATTCTGCTGCAACGACGGCAAAGTATCCTAAAAGTAAACCAGCTCGGGAGAACATGCACATGTTTCGAGATACATGGTTACAACAGATGGCCCTCTTGACAGAAGCAGTTGATGACATCACAACAATTCATGATTACCTTATCATATCTGAACAAAAGATTCTAGAAGACACTAATATTTGTGTTGTAGCTATGCAGAACAATGATGTTAGTGTAATGAACCAATGTGCTGATTCAATACGAGAACGAGTATGGAGAGTTGATGATATCGTGTCAGCTGAAATAAAAAACAGCAAACGTGGAGAAGAGTACACTGAACTTGTTGACAAATGTCTTGAGAAAATGAGAGGAAATGATTTGTCATACTTTTTAGATCTTGTTGAAAAGATAAGCGATGGATCGGACGTAAGCGATGATGAGTTTGAAGACTCTGTGAGGATCGTTTACCAGAGTTTCAAAACTGTTTGTAAATATGTTGGAAAGCGATCGGACACAGAAGGAGAAGAAAACTCCTCTGATCAAGTACTTTCAGACGAAACAGATGAATTATCAGAACCAGAAGAGAAAAGAGTTGAAGCTTATTTCTTGAATGAAAAGGTGGCACAAAGTGATGACGACTCGTGTTATAACACCCTTGATCAGTTTGACAAATGTAAAGAGCTTGACAACATTAGTGAGGATAATATTTGTGACAAGTTTGCAGTAGATGAGTCAATACAAAACGATTCCTGTTATAATACGCTTGACAAGCTTGATGATGGTTTACAACATAATGATGATGAAGTTATTCTTAACCAATTCACTGAAGAAATAAATCATGTTGATTCAAGTTATAATACTCTGGATCAATCTAAAGACGAGACAGAACACGAGGAAGAGGAGTCAGATTGTTATACGCTTGATCAATTCACGGAGGATACACAACAATTTAAGTATACAAAAGATAAGAAACAGTATTCAAAACATCCACAGCAGTATTCGAAAGATCCACAGCAGTATTCAAAAGATCCACAGCAGTATACAAAAGATCCACAACAGAATTCGAAAGATTCCAAACTGTATTCAAAAGTAATGATGACAGTACAACTCTCCGAAGATGATTTAAAATCAGACAGTTATTTTTCCGGTGAAGATGATAAACACTCATGTAATGAAGATTACAAACTCAATTCAGATAAACAAAATGGACATCTATCTCACGAAGAATCAACTAAGGATGAAAGTGACTTCTCTGAAGATGAAATCAAGAGGAAACAAAACAAAGGTTTTTTATTTTTTCATTCATTATAATTAAGTTTTAGGTACAATCAATTTGTTTAAAAGAGACCAGAACAATTTTGTAGTGTATGTCATGTAATATGCGGTTGTAAATTTGCTGTTTCATTGGTTAAAAATAAAGTCATCATGAATCTTATTGGTTCATAAAAATCTGCCATTTCGAGGTATGCAATCAGTTTATTTTTCAACCAATTAAGGCATCCAGTGATTTAGATTTTTCTAATTTTTTTAAGGTCAAAAGCAATCTGTGAATAATAGAGATATCACTGCAGCATCCACTTCGTCATTATCATCATCTGCATCTTCGTCGTCAGTATGGGTTAAAGAGGAGAAGACACCACGAGTTCTACAAACAATGACAAACGAACAGAAAGTAAAAATCAACATTCTCGCCGAGGGTCTAGAAGAAGATAAAGAACGCTTGATGACAGAAGTTGGAAAGTGGAAAGAGCAAGGTAATGAAATTATCATCACAGTAAAGCGAATGTGTGTTATCATGATGGATTTGAGCAACTTCACTAAAGGTATTGGTAACTTACGAACAAGTATGGATGTCATAAAAGCAGCTGAAAAAATCGCAAAGTATGGTTCAAAATTAACAGAACTTGTTCAAAAGCTTGCACAAAACTGTCCACACAGTCACACGAAAAGTGATTTACTTGCATACATACAACGGATCACGCTATATTCACATCAATTGACTGTCACTGCTCGTATCAAAGCTGATGTTCAGATGATTGGAGGCGAAACGATTATCATGGATGTGGAAACTGTCAAATCTTTGATCGAGACGGCACGCAATTTAATGAGTTCAGTCATGTTGACTGTTCGTGCTTCTTACGTTGCGTCGACGAAGCACCGCTCAGATTCAACAACGACAACAGCAACATCGTCAGGTTGGCAGATGCGCTCACAACACATGAAAACGGTGATTGATCACAGTGACTATAGTAGTTGTGCTAGTGGTTCACCGAGTGGCTACGAAAGCGATCCACGTTTCTTTAATTAAATTCCTTCTACTTTTAATTGCATCGCATTATTGTTATTTAATGTACATATATATATAAATCTGAAATTTTTATATTTTTCACATCACTGCTTGCAATCTCGACACTATTGGTACTATTGTTGTTGATATTTGTATATATTTTTGTTTTGTTAATTGTTACCTATATTTTTTTCTACACATTTTGAAAAGTAATATTTCATTTTGAGAAATTCAATCAAATTGCAAGAGAGAATATATCTCAGTAAGGGGTTATTTAAAACCTAAGTTTAAGTTTAAGTAAAACATCAAATTGTGACACTTTGAAGTGAACCAACCAATCAGATTTTTGATGATGTAATTTTCAACCAATCAATAGTTTAAATTAGACAAACTTTTGAGATGATACCTAAGAAATTTTGATAATACATTCAGTGCAAGTTACAAACTATTTTCTAACAACATATTGTTTATTATTCTATTTAATTTATATTTTTTGGTTGAAGTTAGAATATTTTTTTTTGTCATTTTGAGCTAAATGCTTATCATTCACTTCAAAGGTAAGATTTCTCAAAAGAAAGGAATTCGATTAAATCAACCTTTCTTTTTTATGATATTTTTTTATCCAAGTCTGGATAAAAAGACTGATATGCTTCGATACCAATACTGAATTTGAATTTGTTTTTGTTTTCGTTTTTCGTTTTTGTTTTTTTGTTATGTAAGTATACTTGTTAAATATTGTAAAAAGTTTTATGTGCGTTGTATGACTTTCAGCGTTGTTCGAACGTGATATTGTAGTTATTCTAATTTATTATTGAAAAAACTCAACACTATTTTAGTATTATTATGCACTATATTATTCATAATTATTTCTAACTTATTTTCTTGACATAACTATTTTTTTATAAATTTAATTTCTGTGCTGTGCACTTGGTATTTTTTATTAAACTCACATTATTTATGCTTTAGTGTCAGTATCCGATATTTTCAAACAGGATTTGGTGAATTAAGATGTTTGGTAACTGAATTGTTTTAGTGATTTTTAGACCGGTCATACTGTGCACAAAATATGCTCAATACGGCACTTTCAACTTGTAATCAAGAAATTTGGTACCCAAGTATACCATGAGTTTTTAGCCTCAGACCCAATTCAAAAACACTTATGTGTGTATTTTACAGACCGGTATGATATGACTATTTACTATTTTATCACTATTGGATTGTCCACAAATTATATTTAAATTATATGCTGTTCAATTAGGGAAAAAATTACATCTTTTTCAAGAATCTGTTCGGTTCGCCATTTAGGGATCTGACAAAACTATAAATTGTGACACATTGACCCAACCAGATTCTTGATGATGTGATATTTGACCAATCAAACAGCTTGTTTACATCCTTAAAATCAACATATAAGGATACTGAGACTATACATTTCTTTCATTGTCGTTAGGAAAGTCAATAGGTGATTTAATTCTTTTCGTCACGTATTGACTGTCTTTATAATGTTGATGATTTTAGGTTCAGAAAACCAACATGCACTTTTTTAATTGGGTTTTATAGTTTAAATGGGAAGAGCTGGGGAATGATTTTTTTAAGGTTCATTAGTTTTTGTATTTTTTTAAATGATTTTTATTTACATTGCTTACAAAATTCATATCAGTTTTGAAGAATACATTTTCTACTAAAGTTTTTTTATTTATATTCATATTCAATCCCAAAATATTTTTTTACTAGATTTGATTTTTTTTTAAATGTTTACTTTTTTGATAATTTGCATTATTTCAAGTTTTGTCTTTTAAGAGTTTTAAAGTAAAGCCTGGAAATTATAATCAGAGTAAGGGGACCGAAAACACATGGCAGTCTTCTACCAAGTGTTTGAGTTCCGACAGAGCCACTTTTATCTTATGTGACTTCTGGTACGGTTCTTAGAGCTGTGAAAATTTATTTAATGAAGTACTAAATTGTTCTAATTCCAATGAAAATGGAGATAGTTATATCATTTTTTACAAGATCTCAGGTTATGCCATATTTAAATCAATCCAACAGGTAAATTGTAATTTGTAATTGAATCAACTTGTATTTCCTGTAACTGGGCAGTATCTGTTAGTGCTATTTTTTTTTGTTTAAATTTTATTTTTTGTAAACATTTGTACATTTTAACTAGACCAAATATCACAAACATTAAATACATCTTGTCTTGTTATTCAGGCTTTCCACTGTTTTTTCCCCTTTTTCTCTTTTTTCAGAAATAAGAGGAGCAATTTTGTCCTAAATTCCTTTGGAATGCATGAAATAGTCGTTTAAGAGAGTCTTAAGACAGGCAGGATAAAAGCTGGTACCAACGACACACCAGCAGCAGTGGCAGATCTGGTCCGATTCCTGAGTGTCTTCAAAAATGATATCTACCCGAAATTGTGGGAGATTTTGAAATTTGAAGCACTGGAAACGCATGGAAAACCCTACTTCAGGACCTTTCTTGAACCCAGTTTAACAATTTATAGGGCCAATTAAGTCATAAATAATAATAAACTGCCCATAAAAATTGCTCTTATCAAAAATGAGTGTCTTCATGAAGACACTGAAGACACTCCAGATCCGCCACTGAGCAGTACTGAAAAGGTCTCTTCACAAGATACTAAGCGGTCCAAAGATACACGGTACAGGGTACAGGGAAGCATGAAATATTCTACAGCTCTGATCTTAGATATGTGCAGTCAAAATTCATACTGCCACATTTTTTACTCATTGTGCTCTTGTCCTGTCCTCAAAATCCCTGACATTTTCATTCTTTTGTCAGTGTTGGCGAATATTGTTTGATGAATAGATTTTGTGATTTTGTGTCCTAACTAAAATCCCTTTAATTTAATGAAATTTACCCCTGCAAATCCCCTATTTTCCATGGAAATTGCTTCTGAAAACCCCCAAAATTCTGTGGTTAATTTTGGGTGGCCACTCAGTATTAGTTTTTGCATTTTCATTTACATGGTATCAAGTAGTTTTATCAGTTTTTATCAATTTTAGCTGAATTCACAAGCAAAACTCCAAATGATGCTTGCAAAATTTTTGGCTGTCAGTTCTTTTCTTTTCTTCAGGGAAAATTGCAAGAGACAAGCATGGTTTAATCCTATTAAGACTCAGCCTCCAAACCTAGAGAGAATCAAACATTACACCTGACGAATAGTCTAAATAGTAACTCAAAGCTCAGGCAAATTAAATCTGAAATCATGCTATTGGGTAATGGTATTTAAATTCATTTGTTCCCATTATCATATTGGCGATTTTATCCTAAGCATACTTATTGACCTTAATCATTTAAACTTTTATTCTGACAGATAAATTTAATCCTAAATTCCATCCTTAGTTTAATTCTAATTGGATTACCTCAAGGTACAAAGACCATAATACAACACAACTTTCCAATTATAGTCCCTATTCTAATAAATAGGATTTTAGCTTTTTTCAAAACCACTATACAAAGGGATTGTCTACAAATTATTGTTAAATTTTTAATATGATTGGTTGAAAATTACATCATCAAGATCCTGAATGGTTTAGGTAAAAATTTAATCATGAGTTTTAGTTTTAATAAAACATCAAATGGTGACATTTTGAATTCAACCAATCAGATTCTTCATGATGTTATTTTCAACCAATTAAATGGCAAATTTGTAGACAATCTAAACAGGTGTGTGTCTCTCTCTAGGAAAATGTTTTTTGTTATTCTGCAAGGTTCGTTAATTTGTCAGATGATGCACACAACTGCACAATTTTGCACTATTCAATATAATTTATAATGTATTTTAGTATCTTCAATACTGTTTTATTATCAAAAAAAAGAAATTTCATTGGTCAAAATAAAATACATATCTCGAGTTATATTCAAAAATTTTCTATGAAAAATATTATGTAGTTTTTTTTAAACATTTTGGAAACATGCAATATTTTTATCAAAATTGTTTATTATTCATGTTTTTATTTTTTGTCATCAAGCTTTTTCTTTCTGGACACTAAGAATAAGAATATTTGCTTATATTTAATACTTTACTCTCTTTTTTTTTTCAGTTCTTATTACAGTAACAAAGAATAAGACTTAACAGCTATGGGTTTATCAGATCTTAAAAATGTCTTCCCGACGAAACTTCATGCTGTTATATTCGTTGGCTACATGGGATTATTTATTAACCAAGGTATCTTAACCACCGCAACAAAAGATAAGAAACATGGTTACCCATACAACACCATCACAGCTGTTTTTCTGACCGCTTTCATCAAACTACTCGTAGCTGGCGGTGTGTACAGTAAAGAGGCAGGTGTTTCTGCTTTGTTTACCGACGCAATCCAACATTCGAAGCTCATGTTATCGTATTTTGTACCTGCTTTTATGTACTCTTTATACAACAACCTTGCTTTCCACAACCTTGCATCGTACGACCCAACAACCTATTTCTTATTACTACAATTTCGCGTTGTGGTGACTGGCGTTGTTTTCCAGATCTTGTTCAAGAAGCAGTTGAGTCGTATGCAGTGGTTTTCGTTACTCTTACTTACTGTTGGGTGTATCGTGAAGCAGTTGGACATTTCGTCAGGTGGTGTTGGTACCCCGAAGATCAGCTTCACCATAAACCTCTCTCTCGGTCTGATCATGGTTCAGATTTTATGTTCATGTTTTGCTGGTGTCTATAACGAGTACTTACTCAAAGGAAAAGGCGATGAAGTCCCGTTTATGATTCAGAATATTTACATGTATGGAAACGAGTTGATATGCAATATCGTGTTTTTAAGTTATTCTGGTCAACTCTCCACCGCGTTCACAAAGCAAAGTATCGACTCCATCTTACAGCCTAAAGTTGTTTTGATTGTTCTAAATAATGCTGCTGTTGGTATCGTTACTGCCATGTTTTTACGTTCTTTGAATTCGATTTTAAAAACATTTGCAAGTGCATTGGAGCTTATGTTCACCGCTGTGCTCTGTTGGTTTATCTTTGGAATACCGATTAGTATTATGACTGTTGTCGCCATTGCAATTGTGTCATACGCTTCGATAATGTATGCTAAGAATCCCGTGGATAACACTCCAAAGAAAACGAATGAAACAACATTAAAAGTTTAGTTGAATTAATAACGTGGTAGTAAGAAATTGTCACCAAATTTTGTCTATTTTAGCCATTTGATTGGTTAAAAAATACATCATCAATATTCTTATTTTTTCAAATCAAAATGTCACAATTCGATGTTTTTTAAAACAAATCAGATTCTTGATGATGTCATTTTCAACAAATCAAAAGATTAAATTTGTTGACAATCCATAAATGTAGAGATTTTGTAAATTATTAGGTTCAATTATAACCAACGCACATAAGAGTGAGTCATTTATTTGTGTAAGGTATTAATTCAATTCAATTTAATTTATTTATTTATTCTGCTCGAAACAAAAGATCACAGATATGGCTTAATTCAGCCATGTGTTCAATAATATGTCTCTAATATTCTAGGGGTTGTTAAAAATTTTGCAAAATTCAGATTTTTTCACTTACCTACCTTCCACATGTAACGCTTTTGAATCGGAAAAATTACAATTTTATATAGGGGTGTAAAAAACTTTGGTTCAACAGTTCAGTTCAGTTCGACTCTTGTGACGTCAACGACGTATGTTTAGTGGAACACAAATGAATGATGAATGAACCTACCTTAATTAAGAGCGTTGCGTATTATTTGAACGATCCCTAATTAAGAATTTATAAAAGATCTACAAATATTCCTATAGATGAAATCTAGACAAATTCAAAATTGTTTTAACTTTTGAACTCAGAGCCTAAAAGCTTTTGATTCTTTGAACCTTTGGTTATTGTTATTTAACACCCTGCCAGAAAATGCCTCACATATATTTATGATTGCTGTTGGTTGTATAAGGGCTGCATATGTGCACTGCTGAGCAGTAGCAAGTAGCTAGTGGAACTATTTTTTATTTTTAGGGATCAATATAAAATTAAATTATGTTAAAAAGCGGAACGAGAAATAAAAACGTGAAGAAACGAAGTCAAATATTTATCATTATGTTGAATTTCTTAGATAATTTGATTTTGTAGAAACCAGATACTCTTTGCTCTTTTGCAGAAATTAAACTGGGTATTTAATCTGAAAATTCTGTTTAATAATGACAAATTTAATTCTATGTATTTATTATATAGGTTAAATTATTTTAAGAATTGTTTTGCTATCTGTCAGTATGAACCAGGTTTCATTTTTGTTTAAAAATTGCCTGGTTTCTATTCTCATGTTTGTATTTTCTTTTTGGTTGTTGTGAAGTATGTATATGTTTTTGGAGGGCAGATATTTTGTTTAGTAATGTTATCAGTTATCAGTAATAAAGACAGATGAAATTGGTCAGTATTTGGTCTGTATTTTGGTAAAAAAAAAGTGGAAATAATCAATCACATTTCTAATATTTTGCATAATTATTGATAATTTATTTTTATTAAATCAATCTTATTTTGACCTCCTTAGTCAGCCACATTGCATTATTTGATCTGTATTTTAATCTGTATTTAGTCAGTAATACTGACTTTTTTGTAGATAATAAATCGTCATAGTAAATCTTTTGTATACTGACTGTTGTTGACATAGCTGTGTTATATATACATAATATATATTATATATATTTGTGATTATTTTGGTGCTATTCTACTAATAATAAAAAATATTCAAAATATAAGAAATAATTTGTGTGATTTTTTTATCTCCTACAATCAACTGTGTAATTTTCTTTCCTTTGTCCACTTTTGTTAAATTTTTAAATTTTTAATTCGTTTAAGAAAATCTTTTTCTCAGGTTGCAGATATTAACGAGCACTTTCATATAACATAACCTTTTTCCTACATTGTTAATACTTTAATGTCTGAAATTTTCGCATCCAGTCATTTTCGCTCATTGGTCCACTGTAAATTTATGGTCAAATTGGATGCATAGATATAAGCTGATCTAAGTTGAGATATTGTCAAAAACAAGACATGTGCATGAAATGACAAAATTTTCAACGTTTTGACATCAATTGTGTCGTTTTCAAAAATAAAAGCACATGAAATTCACAAAAATTTGACATTTTTGACTCAATGAAGTTAAAAATCATCGCTGAGGTGCCTCTTCTTAACAGCAATGATAATTTTATCTCTCATTTTTGTAAAAGCTTATCGGATATAATTGAACGATGATTCACATGACCAATGGGTCACTTATCTAAAGGTCCAGAGCAAAGTGGTTTTTATTAGTTCAAAATGTAAATTAATGGCAAGTAAATCGAAGACTACAGATGATAGTTTAATCCTTCTACTTATCCCTTTGATCTACCTAAAATACAGAGCCAACAATTTGATCCCCATTCTTAGCAATGGTCGACAATAATTTTCTCTTACTGTGGACGGAAGTTTAGATATCCAAACCTTTCTGAGAGATTTCAGAGGGAAGAAAATATAGATAGGCAGAGGGAAACACATTGAAATCGACAGCAGGGTAGGGGCAACAATTTAGTTACTCCAGATAACAAATATATATGATAGCGTACCGAGTAAGATCCAATCAGCAGTGGAGGAGAGGAGGATAAATATCACCAATATCTACAGTCAGCAGGGGTTGGCAAATTTTTTTGCTGCCTAGCGGTGCATACATTGCTGCCTGAAATATTAAATTCCCTGATTGTGTGTAAACCATAGAAATAACAAAATCTTGCACACCTTAAGGAAAAATCTTATTGTTTCTTCGAATATCTCATAGACAACCTATTGTTTAAACAGAAATCTTGTACGCTTTCTCAGAGAGTGATTCTCGTTTGCGATGACTTCTACTTTGAATATTTTTAAATTAGTTTGGAGCCATCGAAAAACCTTATGGAACCCTTCTTGTACTTTTGTAGCCCTGGAGAAGCTGATATGTGGGAAGAGGACCCAATCATTCTAAAATGCTCCTATTAGTTTTAGCTTCCTGTTATAGAATTATAAATACTAATCTAATCTTCAGCTTAGTTCCTAGTCAAGTATTTGCAAACACAAGTGAAATAACTGGTTGAAGAAAATAAATTATACTCACTTATATCACTTATAATGTTAAATATTAATTATGTATCAAATTTAAAAGCCCTTAACTAAAAACTCAGATTTAGTGATATAAACCATCAAAAACGGGATTGTAACTGTTGATCAGGTCCCGGTTGTTTAAAGCATGTTTAATTCTATTTTGCATTTAATTCTATTTAACATTTAATTGTATTTTTTAAACAATTTACCGACAGTTTCTCACTCATCAGTTGCTCACCTGTCAGTTGCTCAGCCGACAGTTGCTCACCACCTGTTATGATAAAATATTTTTATCTGATTTTCTAACCATAAGGTTCACTGAAAACCTGATCGTAGTTTACCTAGGACAAATCAAAAAACTTAATAAAAATGATATCAAATTTTTAGAAATTATTTATATCCCATCTAATGACTATATTTTTAGCAGAACTATTTTTCCATGGCACTTTTTTCAATGCAAAGCAAAACCTTTTGTCAAAGTGTGGGTTTTACTTTTTAGTTTTTCATTCAGAGAGCTATTGATGAAGTTTCTATCGGAAGTACAATAATGATTATTCGTGTAGATACTACAGTAATTCCAATTCTACCGCGGTACTGCTCTGTCCTAGATCTAATGGGTATTTTTTTTATCTTTCAAGAAAGTATTATTTGGAATGTTAATCTTTCGTCGCTGCCGAGTTTCCCTATAACCGCAAATGCTCCAAACCTTCCCAAATTATAACAATCTTTTGATCTGTTTCAGTGTCATCTAGATTTATAACCCTAAATTAAATGTTTAAACAAACCCATTAACATTATATTACGCTAGTCAGATGAGTTTTGAATTGTTTCAGTTGTTTCACTTTTTAGCTCTGCCCATTGTATTGACCTTGCTATTATCTAAGCTTATACGTAGTTTCGTAGGTATCTAGGGGGCAGAGTTTTTTTTTTATTTCTAGACATGACTTATAAATCTGGCCGTTGCATTCATACCAGCTCTAGTTATAGCGTCTAATGAATACTCAAACAGTTTTTGCATTAGTTTCATCTCAAAATAGGCTATTGACGTAATTTTTCATAAGCAAAGAGGTAAATATACAGAGCAAAATTTTTGATTGAAATATGAAAAAAACATTTTGCCGTCGTAAATCCGATAAATTACAGGTGAGCAACTGACTGGTGAACAACTGTCGGGTGAGCAAATAACAGGTGAGCAACTGACAGGTGAGGAACTGTCAAGTGTGCAACTGTCAGGTGAGCAACTGTTGGGTAAGCAACTGTCGGGTGAGCTACTGACAGGTGAGCAACTGTAGGCGCACTGTTTGAACAATATATATTTCTAACACTAAACAGTGTTAGAGCCAAATAATTTTTTAACAACTGGGCCTATGATTTTTCTATTGTGACATGAGACAATAGGGCGTATTTTGCCTTACACAGAAGCAGGTTTTTTTTCAATAAAACTGGTTGTAGTCTGAAGAGACCATGGCCACCTATAGATACGGCCCAACATCTTGCTGACACAAATTCAGGCAACCATGGACTAGTGGTCTTCCTTGGCACATCTAGAATGCATCTGGAGGATTTCAACTTTGGGTGCAATTATTAGGGTATTTATAAGATCTCTACTACCTGAAAATTTCAAGTCATTTAACTGACTGGATCTGAAATTATTGACGATTGAAGCAAAAAATCTTGTTAACTTTAGCCACTCTAAGAGGGTAAGAGATAATATTTAACGTTCTGTTTACATATACATATTTCACATTAGTAGGAATGGCCAAAAGAATGTTACATGTGTAGAAACCATTATTTTGCGCTCAAATTAATCATAATGTCATTATAATCAAACCTACACAAATTGGTTTCCACATGTTAACTGCGTTAACAACATTTTTTTCACCGCTTAAAATGTATGATCTTTTAGTTTTTATGCATAATCTTTTATACAATCCGCGGAAAAATCGAATTAAAAAACTAATTACTATCACACACATGATTTTTTTACATATTAAATGCCATTAAAATCACTTCTTTTTGAAAATGTTTACTAATATGCCGTTTGATGGGAGACTAATAGCATGACATTGAAAGTGACATTCAAAAAGACTTACTCAATATCCAGTCAATCAAATGATTTGAAATTTTCAGGAAGTAGAGATCTTATAAATATGCATGTGCTGTTAAAAACTCGAATTAAAAAAACCCAAAAAAAAACGAGTTATTACCCTAAATGGCAAAAAGGGATAAGTGCCCAGAATTCCCCCAAAAATTGCTACTAGTTGATTGGTTTGATCCATGGTTGCCTGAGAAGGCTCAACTCGAATTTATGTCGGCAAGGTTTGGGCCGTATCTATAGGTGGCCATGAGAGACCTAATAATTTTATAAATGGAACAGGTATTTATAATGTTTGGATTAAAAATTGTCTACGGAGAAAAGGTCTACACTGTACAAGGATTGAAGCGTTTTTTATTCTTCTTTTAACGAGAAAGCGAATTACATAAAATATAAAAATTGTCTTTGAAGAGCACCCTGCATGAAAAAATGGAGAGGTGACTGCCGGCGGCGCCGGCGTTATTGCGGACCCCTGACAGTCAGTCCTCGAGTCCCTCTTATTGTAGAAGTAAGAAGATACCTATTTTTGACCAAAATAGAGACAAATTTGAATGTAAGTGATACCAAATACATTAAAATATTATTTGTAGGTCTCCTGCTGACGCTCGCAACGGTGGCAAGGTCATTGTGATCTATCTATCACTTTTTCTGGTTGGTCTTCATCAAACATTTCTCAAGTTTATATTTTAAATTTCTGTTCCCTTTCCAAAAATTATCTTAAATTGAGGAACCTTTCTTGTCCAAGGAAATGTTTTCATTAACTCTGAAAATCAAAAAAGGAGAGGGCTGTTCTTTGTTGACGTTGAAAAGGAGTCCATCGTTCATTGGAATGGTCCCAGTGGCAGATCTAGCACAATTTTTGAGTGTCTTCAAAAATGATATTTACCAAAAACAGGGGGGGGTTTGAAAATTGAAACACTGGAAACGCATGGAAACTTCAGGACCTATTTCCCATAGTGTTAGCCTTCATCTTGATCCCAGCTTAACAATGTAAAAGGCCAACTTAGTCTTAAAAAAAAAAAAATCTGCCAACAAAAAAATGCTCTTATCAAAAGACAATTATCGTCTACTAAACAACACTGTTTACAAAATCAGAAAATTACAAATATCATCAAAAAGATTTGTGTAAATAAATACAAATAAGATCCAGAAATAGAAAAATCCTTAGAGAATTGATATCATCATAGAAAGGCTTTTAGATACAAAAATAAACTTATTTATCTAAACAAAATTAAGATATTAATAGAAACCTTAATGTCATCAACCAGACCAAAGTATGTCAGTTCTTGGTTGCTTAGAGAGAGATGTTACAACACAAAATAAGATTCCAGCTCATCATCACGGCATTGACAAACACACCAGGCAGGAAATAAACGACTAATGACAGATTCTTAATCTTTTAGTAGTTCTCTCATATAGGTTGAAGTGTCATTAGTGAAAATGTCGAGCAAATCACTTAAAAGGAATATGTAATCTCTTTCATGGAACCCTTATGTAGGAATCCTATTGCCCTTGTTGGGGATCCTTGTAAACTTGAGTATTTTTTGTTCCTTTCATCAAGTTGAAATAAAAAAAAGTATTTTCGTTATCTCAAACAAGTGCTCTTAAGTTAACTACGATTCTCAAGCCACACAAAAGTGCAATTAACCATGTACTACTATATATCTGTATGGTAGACTCTTTTTCCTGTCTCTCAATTTTATACCATTAGAGGCCTATTTTCAATTCTTTATAAAATATCAAAACTCAATCAGATATTTGTTC
>JAUKPT010000530.1:0-19410 GCA_032273505.1 Nanomia bijuga
TTAAGGTTCTTTTCAATGGGGGGATCCTAGGATACCCCCCCCCCCATACAAAATATGCCCTACATATAGGGCCATACAAAATAGGGTTAACAGATTACGGCTGAAGACGAGATCTCCATCATATAAGCAGGAGCAACTCTGTGAAACAATCACGGATCACGGTAGTAACTTGCCCAGCAGCAGCACGCCACTTATTCCGTCCACTTTGCTGTGGCACATATTTGGTAAGCAGATGTGCTTTCTTTAGCAGCTGTTTCTGATTATTGGTTATTGCTTCCAATGTGATATCACTATCTGTTGAGCTTCTATCTGAATAGTTGAAGATTTCACAAAACTCATTTAATGACATTGACACTTGATTCTTTCTAGAATCCACCTCCTGGTAGCCCTTGTCCCTTAACTTTTTTTTTGTGTATTGACTAAGGTAATTTGCACATCCTCATTTGGAAATCAACCATATGAGTCCTCTTTGACTGCACATATTCCTCCTGGCTCTGGTCATTGCCCTGTCCTTTTTTCTTTGTAAAACCAAAAGAGTGTTCTACATAACTCAGCCACATTGTATTGACTCCAGTCTCCAGTTTAGAATCCTCTAGCTTTGAACTGTCCTTTCTAAACATTCAATCGTTGCTGACCAAGGGATTCCCTCACATCCTGTAAATGATTCTCTCCCATTAAAGATGTTCTTTTTCTCGAGCTGCATGTCTTTTAGCAACTTACAGCATATTTCAGCTGCTTCAATGCAATCCATCAAATAGTCCATCTACATCTTCTCTTTATCACCAAAAGGAGGAATATAGCTAATGGCTTGATATAATTTGTGTACTGCATTGCAGTACAAACGACTGGATGTCAATGATCCCCATTCCAAAACAGCAAACTGGTGAGTGAATCCAGAACTATTCAATGCAGCTACAACAGAGACAACTGAACCACATAAATATAATGCTCGTACACGACCAGCAAGGTCAACAATATCAAGCATGGCAATGATAATGAATTATTTGTATATGAAAGTTTGTAAAGACACAAATTCTTTTCCTGTGACCAGAATGCCATCTTTTTATCATTTGACACATTTCGCTTTGTGTCACACTGAATGTCTTTTATCGGCAAGATGTTAATAATGCCATTGGAAATCAGAGTAAAGAGATTAAAGAGCATTATGTCTCCCAAAACAAGAATGGAATAACTCCTTACTACTGATTCTCAAATCATTCCTTTTTGCTTTTGGAATCTGGATCTTCATTTGATACAATAGAAAGCTATCTTCATTATTTGACTTTTGCAATGTGTACAAGTCAGATTCTTTTAAGAGAAAGGACACCATGTGCATCCATTAGGAAAAATTTATACTCTAATACATTCTTTGCCAGTTTACATTCCTTTACCAGGATGATTTCACGTCTACACCATCAAGAATGACAATATCATCGTTTTGGTTGTCTATTTGAATGTCTTTCAAATTATTTCCAAGACGCAAATTCTTCTCAGTATTCTCCATCTTTACAGGATATTGATTCATATCACATTTTTCATATAAACCAATAGAACTCATTTTGCCAATGAGCTATTGATTATAATGTGGATACAGCAACCTCCAGAATCCAAAACAAAGATGTCTCCATTTTTATTTGCACATACACCAGCAGGTGATATAATATGCTTATGAGACATAGCATTTTCTTTATATGGCAAGTATTTCTCAGGGACACGTGAGACTAGATATCTTGATTAACTTTTCATTGAGTCTTGAATATTTGGACCAACAGTGTATAATTAAGAAGATCACTTTGCTTGTCTCTTCCAACAAATACTCTGTTATTTACTTGCTTAAGGATCTCACAGGTTTGTTTGAGTTCATTCAAAATATTCACACCAATTTGATCTCCTTTATAACTCAAAAAATAATTCCGAGCAGTACAAACGAAAGAGTTTCCCAAGTGAAGGCCACCAAATCCTACAGTAAACATGCTGGTGCTCATTATTTCCTCGATTGAACTTTCTTCACTCAATTGATGGAGTAATTTATCAGCTTTCTTGTGTGCAGGTGCCATGTCCCAGAGGACATGAAGAGCAGCTAAACTGATACAGGGTACACATTTTTGCATACAATTCGAGCAAGGTTCATCTAATCTATCATACAAACAACTTACTCCATCTAATAAACACATACAATAGCTGTTAGCAAATCTAATACTTTTTTTCAGGTGCTCAATACATTCCTCACCATTGAAGTCATGAGACAAAAAGATGGTTGACAAATTGCTGCACACATAGCTCCGGAAGTCTGTAGCTCTGTATTCTCGAACAGATACAATAAAATTATTTTGCTCTACAATATATTGGCATAAACTATCTTTTTGAAAAGACCATGGAGTATCCCTTCTTTAACAAAAGAACCAGGATTAAGCTCCTGTTCATCAATTCCCTCAGTTATTGGAAAACGAAAAACTTGATTGTTTTTGAATGTCAGGGCCAAGCTATCACTATTTTTCTCTAAACACTTTATTTGATATAATATTTCACCACCATGGAATGACTCTTTGCTGTAGTTCAAGTCTGGGGGTTCACGTTGCAAGGATGATACAGACACAGTTGGATGGTTTATTGTAGAAACAAACTCTGCAACATCTTTCTGTTTATATGAATTATGGTTAAATAATGGATTAGTAACTCCTGAATAAATTTAATGCTGCAGAAGATATTGATGTCATAACTTTTAGTCCATATAAATACAGTCTTCCATAATTTCCATTCATGAACTGGTCTTGGGTAACTTAGCACACAATGAATAAAAGCCTCATCTTCTTGGAAGGACAGAGAATCAACATTTAGAATTTGTTGCTCAATCAACCAGTTTTTCCAATGACACACATAATTCATTTTAAGCTCTCTAGTGATGCCATACTTCTGCATCGCATCCACAGCAGTACTATTTAATTTCAAATTTGGTTGCAAAGAGTATGGAGACTGAAAGACTTCATCAAGAGCATGATGTGTCATAAATAGGTCTTCATCAATCGCCCCAAATCTTTTTTTCATTCCATCACCAAGCATATCACAATGTCTTCCTAAGTGAGTGTGGTAGGTTTTTAAATAGAAAGGGTGTTTCAATCTGACAACAGGGCCAGCTCTACTCTTCAGGCAATCTGGGTGATAACAGACTATCATCATAGGATTGAGTAAAATCTTATATCAATTTTTTCCATATGCATTTCCCAAGCACAACTTGAACCAATCATATAGAAATAACAATTTAGGATTCTCCTTCATCAGAGAACTATACACATTGTTCCAGCAAGTATTGGTTTCTGCTGTAAGCCTGCATCCCAGTTCATTTAATGCCCTTTTTTCATTGTGAGTGTCATATACTGAGGGAGTTGTGACTTGAGTAAGCTTCATTGTTGAATAAATTAATAATTTCCCATCAACTGATTATTTTAATCTACAACAATTAAAATAAAGAAAAATATTATTAACCATTATTTATGAAACTCAACCTAACCTAAATAGACAATAATAGTGAAACAGAAAGTCAAACAGAAATCAGGGCAAAATTAAAACAATATACTGAACACAAAATGAGGAATCCCAGTTACTTATTAGGGGATGAAATTCAAAGCATGGCGGAGAAGTTTTATTTTCCGTTTCTGAACATAACTATTATTAACAAAACTCTATGAAGTATGACAATAAATTCATTCATCGCTCTTCGTCACTTAAATTAACAGGAGGCTGCAATCTTTTAAGTTCTTTCTCTATTCTTTTCCTTTTTCTACATCTTTCTTCTGATGTATGTTTTTGTCTTTTATTCCAGATACAGTAGATGTGATAGTTACTGTTGTTGTAACTGGTGTTGTTCTCAATTCTTTTTTTTCTACAGCTTTCTTCTTATTTATGTTTTTCTCTTTTCTTGTTAAATGAGATTCAGTTGATGCGATGGTTACTGGTGTTGCAGTTGAAGATTCAACTATTCTTGTGAAGGATACTGGTGGGGATTCACTTCCTGAAGGTACAGTTATCGTTGAAGCTGTCACTGGATTTTCAACTTTACGCTTTCTAGTCTGACAGAAATATGACTTAATTGTTATTTGCTTAGACATCTTAGGTAATGCATCACCACTAACTATACTTTCTAGTACTTCTTTGTCTACCAAAAATCGCCTACCCTCAAACTTAGTGTTATTCAGGATGTAGTTAAAATTGCCTTTAACTACATTCAGCTTCTTTCCTTCATATGTCATAGCATTCATTTGAGTTATCTTCTCCTCAAAAGTGTTCGAGAAGTCTTCATACCAAAGTTTCCCACCTTTGTTTTTCAAGAAGGCATATCTAAGGACAAGGTGAACGAAAGGTGAACAGTGAACATCAGAAGTAGAAGCTTGGTGTTCATGCCAATGTCTTTCGATTATGTGTAATTTGGAGAATACCCCAATAATTAAAAAATCTTTTTACATCCCCGAATATGGCAGTAAAAATGAACTGGACTGTATTTAAGCATTTCCTTCCCATCACAATACTAACGAGTTCTCTGCTCTTTCTGAATTTGATGGCAATATCTAAGTTGTCTACTAGCATCTTTAAAACTTAGTGTCACAGGAAAACTTTTTCCTCATCATTGTCTTAGTATCTTTCATTCCACCTACCTTCTTCACATGAACTATGAGCGGGTACATTTCTTCAGCTTGAGAGTAGAAAACTTTAAAATTTTCTTCAGCATCCTCATCATTGAAAACGAAAAAAGTTTTCCTACTCTTATTGGATAATGGAATACTGTACTCAATTTAAATATCTTTAAACTTCCTTCCAATCTTTTTAAATACATCACCTAATCTGTTTTTCTCAAATACAATACATGATTCGATACATGATTCTGCGCGTTGGATCATGAACTTTTTCACATCTAGACTCATGTGACAGAACGTCTCACATTGGAACTGGTGAAATCAAACGCCAGTCCTTCATCAGCATTGGTTGAACTAATAGTGACACTACTTTGTGTTTCCTCAGAACATATTGATACAGTTGATGTTTCTTCTGGTTCTGGACTCCAGGCTTGAGGATCCATAATTGATATATATATATCAAACTATATATGTAATGCCACATTAAATTAAAAACTGATGAATACTGTATTCTGGCATGTTCAAACTGTCTAGACCCAACTTGCTTATATAAGTGAGTAAAGATCGTCTTAAACATTCGAATATCTCAGAGCTTATGTCATAGTTAGTGCAAACTTATGAATATTGTGGCACGTTCAAACTGTCTAGAACAAACTAAAGCTTATCTATCATCGACCTAAAATATTTTAATTCCCAGGCTTTTGGGTTAACCGGAATTTTAAATTCATGTGTATCAAAGTGAAAGTGATGCAAAAGTCACACAAAAATCGACCATGGTCAAAATAAGTGAATGTAAATTGTAGGGAAATGGTCAATGCTTAGTCACACTTCAACCCCCACCTAGAAAATTTTACCCCACTTTCGTACTCAATCCCCGCCTGATTCTTTGAACAGCTTTAACCCCCACCTTTTAGGCCACTTTGAAAAAGGTCTCCTCCCAGCAGCTTAATGCTGGACACTATGGGAGTCCAACACACATTTTCATATAAGAACTCTCTTCTCATTAGATGAGTATGAGAGACGTGTCCATGTTCTTCGGCTTATACTGGTAAAACAACAACAAGTTTTACGCAAAAGTCCAAAGAACAGTTCCAATTAAACCGCGAATTATAGAAAAAATTGCCGTCTTGGTCAAAATAAACAAAATTATTTAAAGAACTATGAACTATTTTTTTTAGTATCTTTCTATGTTTCTTCTTATCTGATTTATATTATATACATTTTTTATATCTTTTGTACTTTATTTCATAGTTTTTGTATCCATTTATTACGCGACGTCAATACAATATTATTGACGTCATTGCATTGTTTCCTTCTTAAATTAACGATGCGCGTAAATCAATGTTTACTCTGATGATGTAATAACAAAACGAGTTAGTGGAAAAAATAAATTTTAATACATCAAATAGGAAAAATTTCACAATTTTTACAAATATCCCTACTCCCACTGCCATAACAGACAATACGACATAGTGTTTGTTATTCCTTAAAGGTTTCTATCCCTATCTTCCTTCTCAAAATGGATTTTATTAATTAGTCCCCTAAACAAAAATTAAGAAAACATGACAAATCCTATTCTAAGAAAAATGGTTTACATTATTATATAATAACATTAATAATCTAGATGACAATTTATAAAATCGTTGAAATTTTTACTCATCCCGTACTTATATCAATTAAGAACTGAATTTGAATTCAACACTAAATCCGTTTAAACATAGTTACTAATGGTTATGAACCATATTGTTTTATGTTATTGTGGATGTTGTGCACGGCTAAATAATTACCGAATGTATTGAAATCTATTGATAAAAACGATTACTCGAAACAATACAATTTTCATTAACCTAATGGGAATAACGTCATAATAAATGTAATCCTGATATATAATAAAAACAGATATATAATAAAAACGTTCCATAAAAACGTGATATAACCCATGCACAAATGTTCATTTCAAGATAAGACGATGCCTTTATCATATTTCAATGGCGTTTCATAACCATATGATATAATAACTTTGTTCGAATTTAGCTCTTATGATGTACTTCTGAAAAACCATTGAGTGAAAGTCCAAAATTAGTTTTGATTTGATAGCATCGGGTATGCGTTACATATCAGAGATCATGACTTATTGATTGCAAGGGATCTTTATCCTCCCCTGTTTGGGTTTTGAAATTCAGTTTCTTCAATTATGTAAAAGCTTACATTTTCCACTCCCTGCTTGGAGTTTATTATGTTCATCTATTTACATGGAAATTTAAAATATGCCGAGTTTACTACTATTCAAATTTTTCTAACTCTTCAGCCAAGTTTCTACCAAGAAGACGGTTCTTATTAAAAAAAAGGATTTAGTTTTGACGGGTGATGTGCAATATCTTCTGGAGATCATTTTGATCGAATTCAATGTAAGTTCCAAACGAAAGACATACAAGAGTATTAATTATGCGAAGTTTCCTGTTGTTTTTAACAACCAAGGTATCATGATTTCTGATTTATGACAAACATTTCCTGATTTTAGCAATCAATTAAATGAGCCGGTTAACGAAACGAAGATATTTTATTTTGCGCGTGCTCGTACTCGAGTACTGTTTCAATTTCATTTCCACAATCCTTTGCGTAAAAAATCTAAAAATGTTGGTTTTATTTTTCATCATGATAATGAATCTTGTAATGAAAATGGATAATCTATCATCACCATTAATTACAGGATAATAAATGTTTAACCCTAAATCTACTGGGGTCAGATTCTGCCTTTCTGCTGAGTTTTGTTTTGATTTTTGATTTTAAAAATGATAAAAAAGTAACGCCTTCCTTCACTGGCTTTTAGTTTTATTTAGTTTTACACCTTTCGTCAGGGGTAAACTGTTGGTATTTGTATGGGGAATGATATGACGCCTATCTCTTCAGGATTTGTTTAAGGTGTTATGAGAAACATCTCCACAAGATTTTTAAAAATTTGGACATAGTGACATCATTTTCTGGTACTTGACAGATTTTTCCGTACATATTTAATGAGGTCATCAAATAAAGCGAAGAAGTCAGCAAAAAAATGTACCAAAAAAAATTTGCTGGTAGATTATATCAAGCACTACTACTCCAGGAAGTCTCAACCCAATTGCTTCATTTTTAGAAATTTGAGGCAGGGAGACACTTGACAGGTTTTTCTATACATATTTAATGACGTCATCACAAAAAAATGCTGACGTAGGCAAAATATTAAACCAACAAGGGGTACTTTTTTATTTTTTTTAGGTAGATCTCATAGAGATCTGTAACTCTGCCGGGTTATACCTCAATTGCTTCGTTTTTAGAGAGGGGGCTGAATCCCCCCAATAATATAGCTCATAAAGTAGCCCAGTATGTATAGGGTTAATCCAATATCAAAGAAATATTAAACGAATCTAAAATTCTATTGGCTGATTATTAAGACACGATTTTTTTTTAGGAATTAAAACTGCCGACAAAGAAAAAAGGTTCAAAACTGTACAATGATGTTAAAATAATCAATTTCTTCTATTAAAAAAACGTAAGCGAAAAACACTCGTTTTTGTCATTATATTGTTATTTCATCACTAAAGATGCATTTGCTTCAACTCATCCTTCTGCTCACTGCTTTGCATTTTAATGGAACTTCATGTCCAAAAATATGTAGATGTACAAAAGGAAGGAAAAACGTCTATTACATTGTTTGTAATACTGCTGATTCATCACAGTTGAGAGATCTGGGCGCAAGTGGCATTCCATCAATACACATAACTCTAAACGAGATCGAAAGCATCGCAAAACCTGTATTTTCGTCAACTAATACACTACAAAGGTTAACCATTGTTGCAAGAAAGTTAAGTATTATCCAAAGTTCTGCTTTTGAAAATCTCAACAAACTGGTTGAATTATACATTGAGGGAACTCAAATAACAGAAATTGGGGTCGATCTGTTTTTTCATGTGCAAAATCTTAATTTACTATATATTGGAAACAACCAAAAACTTAGATCGTTTGCTAACGATTTACAGCGACTGGAATCTTTAACTTTATGGCATAATCTAAATCTACATATTGATATGGATTTTTTGAATCGATTGACAAATCTTCATAGTCTAAAAGTAGAAGGAGTAAAAAGCTTTAATCTCAAAAATAAGAGTTTTTGCAACCTCATTCAGCTTGAAAATTTGGAACTGAAAAAATTCCAACTGGGACAGATCCATAAAGATTTGTTCTTTGGGTTAAATAATCTTCAGCAATTAGATCTTTCATTTAATATCATTCGACTTAT
This sequence comes from Nanomia bijuga, assembly GCA_032273505.1. NCBI lineage: Eukaryota > Metazoa > Cnidaria > Hydrozoa > Siphonophorae > Agalmatidae > Nanomia > Nanomia bijuga. Next base: position 8,905 of record JAUKPT010000530.1, read on the forward strand.
TTCAAATGGTTCCTTTGACTCGTTAAAAAAACTCAAGTTTTTATCTTTGAAAGCTAACAAACTGTCTCAACTTCCCGCATATCTATTCTTCAATCAAAATAACCTCAAAAAATTAGATTTGAGCCAAAATTCCATCTTATTGTTGGATAGAGATATCTTTACTAATCTATTAGATCTTGAAGAACTCGAACTATACAGTAATGATATAAGTGAAATCAAGCCAAATATATTTTCTTCTTTATCTAATTTAATTCGACTAACATTACAGTCGAACAAACTAAAAGTACTTCATAAAGATCTATTTTTTTCTTTGAGAAAACTTATCTCACTATCTTTAACTAGAAATCAATTGCAATCTATTAACAGTGATTTGTTTGCCCGATTGGATGCGATTACGGTTTTGTCGCTATCTTACAACAAGATTGCTTATCTTCATAGCGATACTTTTAAAAATTTAAGAAATATACAGGATCTTTCACTCGGCTATAACCAGTTATCAGAAATCCACTCTGATATGTTTGAAAATCAAAAGAGCCTTCAGAGACTGAATCTTGAACGAAACCATATCTCACGTGTATCATCGGGTTTTGCTTCGATGAAAATGTATTTCTTGAGGCTTAAACATAACAATATTAAATGCACTTGTTACTACTTGAAGTTATTGCAATCTGCTGCGAGAAAGATTTTCGACATTAATGCTGACTGTTTTTTCAATGGTTTGGTTTTCGACACAAAAAGCGTCAATTGTTCTTTCCTGAGAAAAGCTTGGAGTGGATGTGCTCTAAAGGAAGATATCAAAGTCAAAAAAGAAAGAAATGACAATCCAAAATATATGGATATAGAATTGTTTACAGACGAATTCATCTTTCAATTAGAATTTTTATCCGAGGAATTTAATGGTGTTAATATATGTTCGTACACGAAAAATGATTTAAACCAAACAATTGCTAATGAAATATTGACAGCGACTGTGTATAATGAAACGGTAATCATTGGTTGGGCAGTAAATGAAACTTTCAATGACTGGTTTGAAATAACTCATTCTATAAACTCATCAAAATGGACTTCGATGACAATACTTTACGAACGTGAGACGTTATTATACCGACTTACTGTTATCGTTAATGGTGTGATATACAGTCAAGTCATAAAGAAACCTTTTGAAAGGAAACGATCCCAAATCAAGGTGATGACCGGAAGAGAAAACCGAGACAAGTTATTTATCCGTGATGCACATATCTTTGCAGATGGCAGTATTATAAATGGTAAGGATATCTGTTCGCAAAATAATGGTGCATTGATTGTAACACCTAGATTCTTTCTCATATCAATGATTTTGGGCATTTTCATTTGTCAACGATCTGTTATTTGATCATAATGAGCTTTTTATCTTAAAGAAGTGTATAGGTACTTGTACCTTAACCCTAATTTGTATGGGGGGATCCTAGGATCCCTCTTTCATTCTATCGTAAATATATTCAGAACCCTTTGCTTTGTCAGTTTTTTTTCGGTGACTTTTAATATTTATTTATAAGACACCTTCTGATAAATTTTAGTTTTTTACAGGATAAGTGGTTCCGGCTCAGTGATGCAAAATTGAGTCAAAAAATCCTATATTTTCCCATCTAAAATCCTAAAATACGTTAATGGCCATAAAATATGTTTAGATCATCCATTCAACTGTATACTTGGACACGATTAAGATATCGTTAAATCCGACGCCGTGATGTCATTTTACGATGTCGTGACGTTATAAGACATTATGTAACACATACTTCCATAGAAAAGTGCTGATGTCATCAAAAATGAGTGAAATTATGTTCAATTTCGAAAAGAACGTTTAAATTCGATTCAAACGAGGGGTCAAACACATCGCAATCTCAAAAATGTTGACGTAATTCGAAATTTTCTAACACATATTACAATTGTGCCTAGTATGATCCCTCTAGTACTTCATTAAGGTTCTTTTCGATGGAGGTGGATCCTAGGTTCCCCCCATACAAAATAAGCCATACCGATAGGGCCATACGAAATAGGGTTAAAATGTAGGTGTACCTTAATATGTAGGTGATTGAATTGTAGTCTCTGGATTCTTCGGATAAAATGAAAAAAGATTTATTTTAAGCATGGAATCAAATCAAGTCTTTAAACTATATAATTTAAAAACAATTATTCAATATATTTCATTTTAAGCCAAAAAAACGTTTCAAATGATATTGCTGTTCGCATTATGAGCATAAACATTGTTTCTAATACGCATAAACATCGTACAGGTCATTTTACTTTCCAAGTGTTCATTTGATCTGAACCGTCCAGGACATGTAGGTATTAGATGGGCAATTATATTCAATCAATAGAGAAAAAAATTGGTCGATTATTTGGGGAACTATAAAGTATTTTCGGTTTCGCTTCAAGTGAAAAGAAATCACATTCTCATATTCTCGCTATGCTGTTCTCTCTTGGAGTCCATTTTTAGCATGCACGTTTCTATTTAATCACATTTACTCTACAGTTATTCATTATCATAACAAGGTAAATCTGATATTTCATATTAACCACATTGCCAACCTGCATTTAAAGGTATACAACAACAGCGGATCTGGACCAAATGCATTTTCAATTTTGCCACAGATGTGGCTCCCTGAGGTCCCAATATGGCTGGGCCCAAACATGGCTGAAACGCCTAGAAAAGTATATTTCTGGATCCATTAGTCAAGAGTTCATATTACTATTTTGTGCCAATTTGCAAGGCTTGGAGCTACGTTTTGGCCAAAGTTATTCAGGCAATTTTCTTTTAACATTTAGTTATCCCGTTTGTGATCTATATTGATGACAGGAATGCAATATTTGTTTAAATTTGTATTACCGAAAGAGTACTTGCTACTGATACCAGTCAGCTCAAAATGACAAAAAAATATTGAAAATAAAGCCTTTATAATGATAGATCACAACTTTTCAAACTTCAAATTTTCAAAACTATTCAAAAAAATTAACTATAAAGGTCATAAATCTTAAGTAACCTAACTTCTGAATCATCTCAAAAATAGTCAATTTAGACTATTGGTTGGCTAAATTAGGTTTTTCATGATGTAAAATACGACCAATCAGTAGTCTAAAGGTCTAAATTGAACAAACTTTTGAGACAATCCCTTAGTGATTTTAGGTGGCTAACAAAATGTAAAATTACTGAGGTCCAATAATTATATTACATTTCCTTATTCTACACTCAGCGATATGTTGAAGCATTAATAATTATTCCACTAATAATGATTTCTCCAACTGGAAAAAAATGGAAAGAATCTGCTCAGCTCAGAGATATATCTTTAAAGGAACTGTTGAGAGAATGAGGATAGTATCATTACATGTGTTAAAGCATTTATGATTAACCCAAAAATAATGATTTCTCTAACTGGAAAAAATAGAAAGAATCTGCTCTTAAATTCATGAAAAAGTATATTTAGGTATACTGTTATTCAATTGAGACAGCTTGATAGCTGGTTGTACAAAGCTTTCTTAAATTGAAAATAAAATAAATGAAATCAACATTCAATGAAATGCTGAAGAGATTGTTTACATACTATGTAATGAAAAAGGTACTTGAAAATGTTAATGTTAGAACAAGCATTTTCTTGAAGGGGGAGGGGAATAAATATGACATAATATGTGAACGATTTAAGATAAATTCTCTCAAAGATAAGTGCACCACAAGTAATCGACTAAAAGTACGAAAAAGCCTACACAGATTTAGTCAATGTTAATGTTATCTCCAACAAGCACAAATTGGAAAAAATCTGTAAATTTCTTTTTGATATAGAAAAAGAAAAAAGAAGCATTGAATATTCATTATCTGAGAATAACTTGGCCATATTCCATTATTGTTTGTCAAAATTGATCACTTTAAATGAGTTAATTTTTTTTGATATCCTTAGGCTCACTTTTTATTCATATATAACTGTTAAATGTCATTTTGAGCTGACTGCTAAAACATATCAATTGCTATTGTAGCTTAAATTATCAATTGTTAGCTTGAAACAGTTGGCTATCCCTACAATACCCCCAAACCAAAAAGCCTAATTTAGACTATTAATTAGTTGAATATTACATCATCAATAACATCAATTACATCATCATTTAATATTCTTTTTAAGTCAAAAATGATGATATTTATTAATATCTAACCAATCAATAGTCTAAATTAGACTTTTTAACTTTTTAAGTGATTCCTTAGTGTTCTTCAGAGACACCAAGTAAATCCTATAGGACACATTCAAAAGAAATATTCAATTTGTGACATTTCATTTTTCTTAAAAATTAACCTTTTTGAATTTCTCCTTTTAAAAGGTAGTTATGATATCAAATTTGTCTGCTTTAGTTCAAAAATTGATAGTATGTAACAGAAAATCCTTTAAAAAACAAAAAATATCATTGATTGTCAGGATATGATGGTATCATTAAACTGAAAAACAGGGTGATTCAGTTGCAATGTTCATATCTTAGAAGCTAAAAATGGTATAAAAACCAGACTCTCCTAAAAGTTGTTTAACCACTATATTTCTGGTAGCCATGAATGGATAACAATTAATGGATTCTTATATCAAAAATAAGGTCAAAATATCTATTTTTTGAATGTGTCCTATAGAATTAACTCCCACTATACCTACAATATCTCCACAACAAAGGGCCTAATTCAAAAATGGCATAATTTGATATTCTTTTACGGTCAAAAATGATGATATTTAATAATATTCAACCAATCAATCGTCTAGAACTAATATTAAAATGATAGATTTATCAGCTACATTCGCCTTGGGTGCATTATGGCAAATTTGTCAACAACTTCATCCAGATCGATATTGAATTCCTGACGTACATACAATAGAGCCAAATTCGAGAAGCATTCTTGCTTTATTGTACTCCGTAACAACGTCTTTATTCGTCAGAGGGTCGAAATCGTTCTTTCATTTTCGGCAGTAATAACGGGAATTGTTCCAAGAATCTTCAATGATCCATAGATTATAGGAAACATAAGCTAAGTCGTGCTTTTGGCATAGTGACAGTAGATTTTGAATCGACATTGATGCGTATTCAATGTCACTGCCTGCTCGGCAATACTCGTCAACCCACCAGTTTTCCGAAAGATCCAGCTCAGCATCAGCTGATCCGAGTCCTAGAAGAATCAAGGAATATGTTCTAATAAATTCATTCGACGTATCCAAGCAAGATGTTCTTGTACCATTTAAAGACATAAAATGGCAGTTCTAATTAATTTAGTTCGAAAATGGTCGATATTTGGTATTCTCGTACCCTTTTAAACAATAAAACATAATTGATAATGGGGCTAAATCTGAACTCTTTAACCCTATTTGGACTGGGAGGGCGGTTTCCGCCCCTAGTGGTTTTTGTTCAATAACTCAAAAATGAAAAAAGAATACACCTCTTCCTTTTCTGACTTTTAGTTTTATTTAGTTTTACATCTTTTTGCAAGGTTTTAGGTCAATTGGACATTTGTCAGGGGTAAGTACGGAATTTCCTATACTTTCAATACATTTAAACCAAAAACAAAACAACTGTATCTTTTGTTTGGATAGTGATATGAGGCTATTTATTTTTCAAGATATGTTTATGGTGTTATGAGAAACATCGCCACCAGTTTTCTTTGAAATTTAAAGCTAGTGACGTCATTTTTTGGCCCATATATAAAAAATTAAAAAATATATAATGACGTCATCACAAAAAAAAGTTGGCGTCAAGAAAATAATGGACCAAAATAATTTTCTTTAAATTTTTAGGTAGATCATATCAAGGACTATAAGTCCAGGGAGCCTTAAAACCAATTGCATGGTTTTTAAAGATTTTAGAGAGGGAGGCACGAAGGAAGCATTTGGCATGTTTTTCTATATATTTATGATGACGTCATTTCAAAAAAAGTGCTGACGTAGGTAAAATATTGAAACAAAGGGGTATTGTTTTTTAATTTTTCTGGTAGATCATATGGAGGTCTTTAACTCTGCCGGGTTATACCTCAATTGGTTCACAAGCAGTGAGTACCTGACCCATATTGTATCTTGCATGTATGTGGTATATGACATCGCAGTAATCTAAGTTAGGGCGGATAAATGTTTTATAGATTGTGCCAAGGGTCTTCATGGGTAGATACTTAGAGAGTAATTTCATACTATTAACTATTTTCATAGTTTTGATGAGTTTTCAATAGAGATGTTTCTTGAGGTTGGACTGTAGAGCAATTTCAAGTTGTTATGGCACAATCTTTAAAGGATATTCCAGTCATCTTTGTCTCTATTTCTTTCTTCAGTAGATTAAGTTTCAATTCCTGACGAATCTGGTCGGGTCAACGTATTGCCGGTCTGTTCCAAGGTCGATAACCGTCAAATTCTTGTTTATAGTATCGGTAGACATTGCTGCTGTCTCCTTTTCTGATTACGCGTCCGAACCACAGAAGGAGGAGCTTATTCATAATAATATCAATTATATGCATAGAGACGTCTAGTTAAGCTCGAATATTTTTCATCTTACATCTATCTATTGAGACGGGTTTTACCAGCTAAGCACCTGAGACAGTCAATCTCATACTCAAAGACAATTTTAAGTTTTCTGGACACCAAGATTCTGATCTGTAGATGGCAATTAGTAAGATTTTTACTTTTAGCTTTGTTCAGTAATTTATTTCACATAAAAAACTTCTGCAGTAATTCAGTAATTCAGTAATTCAGAAATTTATTTCACAGGAAATATTTTCTACAAGGACAAAGCATTTAGCCAAAGGCTATTACAGAGTGCTTTGACCCTACTTAGAAATATACAGTTAAATTTAAATAAATAAAATAGTTTACTTTGGATATCATATTTGAAGCTTAAACGTTGTATAGCATGACTGACTTGACATAACTCTTCTAAAAGAATGTTCAGAAATTATATCCATCGAACAAGAGTTCACAAATGCTGACAACTCCCGGTCCATTTTGACTAATATTTCAAATCAAAATATTTCATATTGAACTTCATATTTGAAGCTTAGTTGTTGCTTAGTATGACTGACCTGACATAACTCTTTTGAAAGAATGAATAGAAATTATATCCATCTTGCAACAGTTCACGATTTTGACCATTATTTCAGAACAAAATAGTTTACTTTGGATATCATATTTGAAGCTTAGAGGTTGTATAGCAGGACTGACTTGACACAACTCTTCTGGAAGAATATGTAGAAATTATATCCATCGAGCAAGAGCTCACAAAAATAACATTTCCCGGTCCATTTTTACCATTATTTTGTAAGTCGCCCATAACTGGGTGCTACTTTCATAGCCGCTGGACGTCAGATTTGTATACTCTAATGCCCATCAAAATCTAGTTTTGTGCCTGTTTTATACTTTTGTTTCATGTTTTGTCATATTTGTCTGTGTTAAATGTATGTGTATGAATGGTGAAAATTTCGCTTTTCCTGTCAAATCATCGTAGTATGATTTTACATGCTCTTACTTTAAATCGAAATTTCAGACGGAAAGGGCTCTTTTTCATTTTTTCAATTTGAACTTAGAATAAAGATATACGTATCCATTAATCTGTCCAAATGTAAGTTATTTAGTGGAAAAATGAAAACATTAAATTATTTTTAAAATTATGAAATTTATAAAGGATGGGAGGGGAAGGAGATAGAGGGGGAGAAGTGCCTCAGTGTGTGTGATCAGAAAAGATTATTCATTCAGTAATTAAAATCGGAACGTCCAAACTAATTGTAAGTTTCAGCGAATTGCTTTTATCAACAAATTCTCTGCTTTGATGGTATATTTAGTAGGTACTGGTATTATTTATAAGCGAAAAAAAAAGTAAAACGCATGCCTTCAAGGAGAATCGAACACCGACCTCTCCAATGAGATCCCGCAACCTTAACCACTAGGCCACGAACTACGTATGTGTCAGGGGAAAATTAGATTATTTATCACATATTTAGATAAGTACTGGCATTATCTTTAAGAGAAAAAAATATATAAAAGACATGCCTTCAAGGGGAACCTAACACTGACCTCTCCCATGAGATCCCGCGACCTTAACCACTAGGCCAGGATCTACGTTGAGTCAAGGAAAAATTACACTATTTATAAAACAAATGTTACAAAAAAAAATGATTTGAGGAAACATAGATTAGAAGATTTGTATTTGTGTGTATGTGTATGTGTGAGAGGAAAGGTAGACAAAGCTTTGTTTACTTTATTGAAGTGATATAGAATATTGTGTAAAACGAGTATACTCGTCCGCCGTACTTTAGGAGCGGGCCGGTTTGACGAGTCTACTCGTTCGCCGTGCTCAACGTGTTAAAGAACTACCATGTATCCACACGGACATCTTTACAGCTATAATTCAAAATAAAACTTTTGGAATTATTAAGTGTGATTTGCACGTTCCTCAACAGTTAATTCCAAATTTAGTGAATTTCCACCTATTTTCAAAAATACAGAAATAACATTAGCTGATGTAGGTTCACACATGAGAAATGATTGTCCAAAGTTGCGAGAAAAGTTGGTGTAAAAGTTTTTTTGATCAGTAGTATGTGGGGTAAAGGCTGCGTAATATTAACCCCTTTATTAAAAAAGTATGTAGAAATGGGGCTGATAATCGATGATATTGAATTTATCATTGAATACAATCCAAAAAAATGTTTTGAGTAGCTTAAAGATAAAGTTGTACACGAGCGTAGAATGGCAGACTTAGATCCGAATTGGCGTATCCGTGGAGAAACCATAAAATCGAAAGGAAATTGTGCTTATGAACGTACGTTGCTCGATAAATCAAAGCATACTTCAAAAAAATGTGTAACTGACTCAAATATTTCAATACATGTCAATAACCCACTATTTAAACACATGATCGAACTACAAGTAGGGGAGGGCTATACGGGTCGAAAATCACCTTCATCCTCAAATATTGGCAAACACCAGCTTATTCTCTTCCAAATTATGTATCTAGACACTTTCAAAAAGAAATTTCAAGAAATTTCAATTTTCCTGCTGCGCACACTCGATTTTATGACAGTCTGTAAATATTTAGGCCAATATTCCGAAATTTGAGTCAAAAATGACATATCTCGACAACGGCAAGGCGTATGGCGACGATTTACCCCTCATTTCAACCAGAATTGCCACATTTATATCTTAATTTTCAATATTAAAGTTGTCAAGATCACTAGTCATGCTCAAAATGGACAATTTTTGTATATCCCATTCCCATACCCAGTTAAATCAACCCCATATACCCCTATCCCCTTTGCGTGTTTAAGCAAGCACGAAATGTAAAAATCCGAGGGTTTCATTAGCAAACTTTAATTTTAAATTGAATGGATAATCAAGGATTATACATAACATCAAATGTTTTGTCGAATTCATGCAACTTAATTATTCAATTACTTAATTACTATTTTAAACATTCCTATTGCACAATTATCATAGTTTGTTTATGGTTTAGTTTTGATAACATAACACCCGGATTTTTGCTTTTAGAGAACAGTAGGGGGCGTTACAAAAAGGGTCATATCTCCTGAAATATCAATCTCTTTGGGAAATGAATATAGTCAATGGACGCAGAAAAGATAGGTCTTTCGTTTAGCTATCTCAGACCCTTTTTTTCTCATAGTTGCTGTTTTTGTTCTTCATTTTTCGCCTTTTTCCTTCTCATTTTTCCGATTTTTTTTCTCTGACCTTTTTTACACATAGCATCATCTTTCATTTTCCGAAAACCGGATGAAAAACGATCATGGGAAACTTGAGATATCGACACTTCCGTCTCAATCTCACAGAATCTGAAACAGACTATAGTTATTAAGCAATAGTGACAATTATAGATAGACCAATTACAGTGTAAATAATTAACACAACAAATAAAATGAGCAATTTGAATAATGAAAAACAGTACGAATTCGCTTCCGACAGTTAGCTTCTCCGTGTGTTTGAAGTGGTTAGTGCTGTTATTTCTGTGGAGCCGAGCACCGCCAACATCAGACCTTCTACTTCTGCTCAACAACAACAAAATAATTCATGATGTATCTCGCACAATGCAAAAACTGTGGCGAAAAGCATTTCCTAGTTATCAATTAAGATCGCTTCTTCAATAAAGAAGCATGTGTTGAGCGTTTTTCCTAAACACGCCAACTTCATGGAAAACTACAGGGTCGACAACAAAGGCAAATCCAGACGAGAAAAAAACAATGATATGGCGTCAAACCAACTCCGACCTTTCATGTGTTTTTCTAAAAATATGAATGAGAACAAACTATTCGAATTTTGAAACTGAAGAACTATTCGTCACCGACCAACAAGGTCCAAGAAAAATATATTTGAATGAGGAGATCGACTAGGAGTACGAAGGACAGCGAGCTGATTGGTTGGAACCCGGCCATCTATAATATATACGGCCTGATTCTCTGCTATGGACGTTTCAGTTGAGGTACTTTGAGGTCACAGTTATCTTAGATATTCAAAACCTATGTCAAAC